>JANEYF010004544.1:600000-796966 GCA_029963845.1 Rhamnusium bicolor
CTAAAATTGGTAAAAAATTGGTCTGATCTTAATATTTCTTATTAACTATAAATATGAAAAAGACAAGTCTTAAACTCAACTATTGCAAGAGAATCGCTATACATTTTTATTTATCTCCAATGGTCTTTATCGATTATGTTAAGATGGCCAGAACCCTTCTGTATTTATTTTCAAATCATTACAACAGTAAATCTTATTTATCATTAAGTTAATTCCCCAGTAAGCTTCTCTGTGCAAAGGTAAATAAAAATGTTGCAGGAAATTGAATGGTGATTTATAACGCGGTTGTGTTCCCTGGTTTTCAGCATACCAGTAATTTAACTGCGTAGCCTACCGTTTGCCTAGTTCTGCATGAGAGTAAAGAAGGAAGGGCAGCAAATCTGAAAAAAGTTTTGTAAAACACTAGAATACAGTTGAAAGATCGCTATCGTGGTTTTGGTCTAACTATTTTGTGCTGCTTTTGTGGCTACGCTCAGGAGAATACGTTGTGGATGGGACATGTTAAAGTTAACTTGGGAACAAATTCAGCCTGTGATAGATTGGATATGGTAAATAATAGCTAGGTGATATCTACATTTAACAGTGCGTGCATTAAAATACAGTTTTTATCCTTTGCTGATGAGAGGAACTATGTTTTGACGGACATACAGTGCGTCTGTAAAGTACTGCACAAGTTCATTTTCAGCTAGAATAATAACAATTATAAAAAATGTCCCTAGGTCAATTTTCTGCCATAATTGTGCATATTTTTAAATTGAACCCAAACTTATAAGGTGGTCCATGTTGAAGTTATGACATCATCGAATGTATTTTCCTAAATAATATGTGGATAGTACTTTGGATTGGTATTGTAAATATCCCACATTTCAACTATTTTGCTCCAACGGTTCTGGCTTTACAGCATTTTAAAATTTTAGTTTGAGATAAGGATAAGTTTTCAGAATACGAACATCCAAATCAAAAATATTTGTTAATTTACACCTATTCCGACAACACTGTGTACATGGTTTTTTGACGACATTGGTGTAAATGAATAAATAAATAATTATGAGTTTGAGGTTTATATTCTGGGAACTGCCCCTGCTTGGCCTCAGACTAAATTTGGTACAAAATTAGTGAATCAGACATAAAAAAACCGCTGCCAATTATTTGGGATCAGAACTTCCTCACCGTAGTAAAACTCGACTTAAAAAGTCACATTTTGACGTTTCAAAAAAAGTCACCTTGACGTTTCAAAAAATCACATTTTTTGACGTTTCAAAAAAGTCACATTTTGATGTTTCAATAAAGTCACATTGGTGGAATGTCGTGAAAATTTTTTCTGTCTGAAATTTTGTATATCGTCATAATTCGTTGAAATTCGTCCAGAAATACAATAAATATTTTCAAAATTTTTTTCACGAATACATTTTACTTCCTCACTTTGAGGCGTGAGAAAGTAAAATGATGAGCAAAATACTCTTATCTTCAAAGATACCTACATGAAAATGTCGTAAGAAAAACATACTCAGAAAGGAAAGATATCTAAAACTTTAACCAAAACTCGATATTTCAGGCTATTTAAGTTTTTTTTTTATGTTGTTAAAAATTTGGATTTAGTGATACCTTTTTTACTTTTTTATACCTTATATAAGAAAGTATGGTGATTGTAATTTTTTTTCAACCTCAAGATTTTGATTGATATATACGTTTTGAACCCATTCTGACTATTTTCCGAATGATGTCTGTCGGTTTGTGTGTGTGCGCGTGCGTGCGTGGGGACTAGCGTGGGTGCGTGGGTGCGGGCGAGGATGTGCGAGTGAGTGTGCGCGCGAGTATGCGCGTAGGTTTGCGTGTGTGTTGTGTGCGTGTATGCAGAGGAGGAAAAATGACTCAAAAAATACTAATGGAATACTTCCCAAATTTGGTAATTAAAATGTTCAACAATATTTTAAGTGACACAATAAATTTGGTAAATGGGTACTACCAGAAGAGACATAATGCAGGAAAGATGAAAAAGGTAAAATTTCGGGGAAAAAAATTTGAAATTTTTATTGCATTTCTGGACGAATCTCTTCGAATTATAATGGAAATATCTGATGTGGCCAGCACATAACTTTATTATACCAGTATAAATCATCCTGATCTAAAAAATTCATTCTATGTAATTCTTCATTTACCTCAATTAAATTTTAATAGCGTACCTTAAAATGTTTAATTAAAGTTTTTAAATATTTAATTATCAACGTTATACTATCAATTACAATTCATGTCATATATTTTAAAAATTTCTTCTTATTGACATTGACATTTTTGTAACTAAATTATACATTTCAAATGTCAAACTGCCAAATTTATCCTAACCCCATTTTATGAGGTCAAATGTGTACAAAATTTTAGTTTACATCAGCTTTATTGTACTTGGAAAATATATTATTTTCGCTTGATATAGTAGACATGATGTATTTTTCAGCAAGAATATATTTTTTTGTAGTGAAACACAAAAAAAGTCAGGGTCCCGTGGATCTCCTTTCAGCTGGCCAATTTTGCTCATCACCGAATTTATCATTGTCTTTGGCCTTTAGAACATGTGTTTCAAATTTGAAAGCTTTATTTCAAAAACTGTGGCTGCTATCGCAATACTATATAGATACTATATAGACATGCAGAAAGTTTTTTATTATAATTCGTCGAGATTTGTCCAGAAATGCAATAAAAATTTTTAAATTTTTTTCTCGAAATTGTACCTTTTTCTTCTTTCATTCATTATGTCTCTTTTGGTGGTACCGCAATCACCAAATTTAATGCGTCACCTAAAATGTTGTTGGAAATCTTAATTGCCAAATTTGGGAATTCTCCCATTAGTATTTTTTGAATTACCGTGGATACACACACACATACACACACATCTACACCTACACACATCCACACACACGCACCGACAGACATCATTCGGAAAATAGTCAAAATTGATTCAGTTCAAAACGTATATATATAAATCAAAATCTCGAGATCGAAAAAAATCACGAATACTAACTTCCTTATATTAGGTATAAGAAAGTAAAAACATAACTTTATGGAAAAAAATCTGTCTGCATGTCTGTAGTATCGCAATAGCAACCACAGATTTTGAGATAAAGCTTTCAAATTTGGTACACATGTTCTAAAGACCAAAGACAATAACAAATTCCGTAATGAGCAAAATTGACCAGTTGAGGGAGGTCCACGTGACCAATTTTTTGTATTTGTCTTTACAAAAAAAATATATTCTTGATAAAAGGTTATAAATCATGTCTACCATATCAAGCCAATAAAATATATTTTCCAAGTACTTAAATAAAGCTGACGTAAACTGAATTTTTTTTACACATTTGACCTCATAAAATGGGGTTAGGATAAATTTAGCAGTTTGACATTTGAACTGTCTAATTTAGTTATAAAAATGTCAATGTCAATAAGAAGAAATTATTAAAATATATGACATGAATTGTTATTGACAGTATCGAACGATGCTGAAAATTAATTATTTAAAAATTTTAATGAAACATTTCAATTTCATATTAAAATTTAATAATAAGGTAAGTGAAGAATTAAATAGAATTTATTTTTTAGATTCGGATAATATATACCGGTATAAGAAAGTTATGTGCTGGCCACATCAGATATTTATTTCATGTAGTAGTAGTAGTAGTAGTAGTAGCTACTTATTTTACTAGGCAAGTAGGCCACAATGGGCCCTTTTTACCTAGGGACCTACAGTTTAGCGTGGACTCCGAACCACGGTCCTCAACTGTCAACTAACCCACCGCCTGGGCCTGCCCGCCTGCACCGCTAGCAGAGTGGCAAACCTCCTGGATAGGTCTCTTCGACCCTCCACCCGGGCTCGCCTCTCCGCCTGCATCAGGCTAGCGGCCTTCCCGGGATTGTCTGTTGACAGCCTACCGACTGTTAGATGAGCTATCGTTCATCCATCCAATTGCCGGACTCGATCAGTGCTGCTTAACTTCACTGATCGAATATCGGATATTAAACGGATGTCCATACCTCATCCCCTTTATTTCATGTAACTTTTTTTTATGACATTTTTACGTATATTTGAAAATAAGAGCAGTCTTCTAACAAATTTAATAAGACAACTTGAGCAAAATATCGAATAGATTCGTTTCTTTGAATAACCTATGAAGTTTTGGTAAATGGCTAAAGCTAAGCAATTTATGGAGAGAGGAGGAAGTTGTGTCGAATAATATTTATATTAAGTTTGTCTAAATTATATTCACAAAAACTCGAATAAAAATGAATTTAAAAATATTTTATACAATTTTTGTATATAATCTGAATCTAAATATTTTTTTGGGTGTTTCGCAATCTATAAAATATTTTGTGAAATCTGTGAGGAAAAAATTATTTTAGCGACCATTCTGTATGTGCTAATTGGAATTTAAGTACGTCCTTAGAAGTTTGAGAACAAGTAAACTTTTTTTTGATAAAGTATGATCTTTTCCCATAAAGCCACAAATAAAAAAGTCTCTTCTCTTTGAGACACACTGTACAATACATATCTATACACACATATAAACGTTAACTGTGACAGCATCGGTTTATTAGTTCTCATGTTTAAGGAAGCATTCCAGGGCATTTTTCCAAAGGTTTCTGACGAAGGTAGAAAACCACTAGCTTGCTAGTCCCTTTTGTGAGGAATTAACTCAGCTGTCTGCAGCGACGGCATTCATATGTTTCTGTCAAGCCAATAAGTTTCTGGGTTTCCTTCTGCGATCAGGATTATTTTAGATGTTACGAATTGTTTCTTGAGGAAAAGTAATTTATTATGTGTGAAAACTTAGATCTTTACCACTGAAAAAACATGTATATATATATATATATATATATATATATATATATATATATATATATATATATATATATATATATATATATATATATATATATATAGAAACAATATATATATATATATATATATATATATATATATATATATATATATATATATATATATATATATATATATATATATATATATATATATATATATATATATATATATATATATATATATATATATATATATATATATTCAGGTGAATACATATAGATGTAATTAAAAGTATTGAAAGATACAAACATTTATTTGCAAGTGCATATTTTTTTTGCACGACTTTTCAGAGATCATGCTGTTAACAGTGCACTAACAAAATGATTGAAAATATGCGAAGGAAGAAAGCTGCTGCTGCAATCTGTTTATTTTTAACCAGCAGTAGTGAAAGTGAAGGTGACGAAAATTAGATTCTGTGCACGGAAACACGGTTTTTTTTGAGAATGTTATCAAATTCATATTGAATTCTTGGTACAGTTTAAATAAATTATTAATTTTACTTCCCAAGGTTTGTGAATCTGTGACATAACCTCTACATTCCACACTATAAATGCAAAAATATTTTATATGTCTGGCGATACATTTGCTTCATTATTTTCATTTTTGAAAACACAATGATGAGGAACATAAGAGTTTAGAGCTTCAGGAAATACATCAAGAAGTGACGTATGACCGAAATATAAATAATCTTTCATGAATTGTATATATTCTTTTCGAAGTACAGGATTAAAATCATATTTACGCTCAAGAGAAACAATCTTGCGTTGAGCCATATCTAAAGATTTGTGAAAAGTCGGTTTATCAGATTTGAATGAGAGAGAGAGAGAGACCCTGAAAAGACCTTCGGGAGTTTTTTGAAAATGGATTTCCGCCTGTTATTCTTCTGGAGAAATAGAAATCTTTTCAGGAACTTCCTCAAGTTTCCAGAATGATTTCAAAGTATCATCTCAACAAGGAGTATCAATTACAGCAAAAGAAAGACTGCACTGGTTGAGGTAACATTGAAGTGGAAGCTGGTCCAACTAACATTACATCAAAAATTGTATGAATACAAATGAAAGAACTATCACCATTTTGCTCAATACCCGGAAGCACAATTGAAGAATAAATGTCTACACCTAACAAAATATCCACAGCACCAGGTTGGTTCCAGGTAGGATCTGCTAATTGAAATGGTTTCAAATGAACTATATTTAAAGTAGATAAGGTAGCGGAAGGCATATCAGAACAAATTGTAAGAAGAATAATAACATCCAAAGATAATGGCAGTTGCGAAGAGCCACGAGGTCTTATCAAACAACGAGATACACCTAAAGAAGATCTGATAGACATATGTCCTAATCCTGCAATAGGAATTGAAGAACGAACACGAGGTAAATAAAAGTCTAAGAGAACAATTGTCGGTCATAAAACTTTCCATTGAACCAGGATCACACAAGCCTCTCACACGGTGAGGTTGACCATTCACATCTAAAATTTCCAAAGTAATTGTAGACAATAACACAGGTTTACCTATCTGAGTATGTAGCACAGTAGTACCGACATGTAGCACAGATGAATTCGAAGAAGTAGTCTGCATTTCAATTCGAGAATCACTATTATTAACGATAAAATGTAACAACGTATGATATCTTTTCGCACAACTAGAGCAAGAATCTTGAGGTGGACAAGAAGCCACACCATGAGAATCTTTCAAATAATTAAAACACAAACGAGCACGTTTTACAGCTGCATTATGATCCTTAGGTGTCATAGACCTAAACTGAGAACAACGATATACTAAATGATCTCCCTGACAAATGTTACATCCACCACGAGATCTCGAAACTAAATTTTATGAACCACTGAAGGAACCAGTTTCTACAAGTAAAGAATTAGGTTTAAAATATGAACCTTTTGATTGTTGTGGGAAATGAGGTTTAACAACCGAGTCTCCTACACGAGACGATTTAACACCTGATGTAATATTGATTGATACCTTCGAGGTAGCAATAGTTTCTAGAGCAACACTCTGTTTTAATAGGAAATCCTTCAAATGTGAATAGGTAGAAATTTCCAAAGCATCACCACGTAGTTCGAAACGTCTACGAATGGCAGAAGGTAATTTGTCCTCTAACAAATCGACAACAATAAAATCCCAAGCTAATATGTCAAAACCCAAAGTATCTAAAATGACAAAATTTTGAGAAAATGTATCCACAAGACAACGTAATTTTTTATAATTTTCGAAGGTCGATGGACGATAATTTTTCAAAATATGCCAGTGACTACTAGCTAACATACATTTATTTAAATATCTCTGTATGACTTTCTTATAAGCTAACTTATGGTTTTCCGGAGTTAAAGGAATAGACCTCACTAAAGAAAGAGGTTCTCCCCCTAGAGAAAGCAATAAATATTGAAACTTTTCAATTTCCGATAGCAGTCTTTAGTTGTGTTCTAAACTGTCATAAAGACTTATGAATGATTGCCAAAAAGACAAATCACCAGAAAATTTTCTAAGTTCTAATTTAGGTAGATTAACATTTAAACATTACTTTTCAAACTCAGTTGACTTTGATTCAAGCACAGGTGCCTCTAGCACTGGGGGAATAGTGATTCAAAATGTACACATGATTCAAAATATTGATTCTAAATTTGTTTCCGTATAATCTCTTGTGCTGGCAAATCAGAATCATCGGTCTGGATAATAACTTTTAAATGTAAATCTTTAAACTCTTTGTACAATGTCTCTAAGTCCTATATTTTACTTTAAATAAAAATCACAAATTCTCGTTAATACTTGCCTCATTTGCTAATTCAAAGATTTCCTCAATTTGTGAGATTGCAATTTGTCTAGTTAAAAATGTTTCCTTCTTTGGAACCATAATTATAGACAGTTATACTCTAGGTTACAATGTACCTACTCAAAAATTTGTCAACACAATGTACAAGTTGTACTGTTCAATAAAATTCAAAGAATACAAAGCAGCAATAAATACACAAAAAAATAGTGTGCACGCAAAAAAAATAATAAAACGCAGGTAATAATAATAAGGTCGTAACGACCGTGACCATTAAGAGCAAAACGATAAATATTTAGATATACCAAAATATTGTAAAATAACTCTATGCAAACGTTATTTTCTTAATAAAAAATAAATAAAAAGTGAACTGTAGTTAGTTTTTTAATCCAACGGACTGTTCTATACCAGCTCGAGGACCAAATTAAATGTTCTAATGTTGATCAAATACAAATTCGAAGGACCTTTTGTTCTATATGTCTACTAAATTAACAAGCCATCCTTACCTTGGATTCTCGATATCCAATTGGCAGCTAGGCCTAGCAGATATATCTTCTATAAGTTCTAAATCAATCCAATACCCCTTTTTTAACGTCCTGTGACAACTCACGGACAAACACCAAAATCAATAATTTTTCTTCTGTCACAGAAAAATAACAAAAAAATTGGACCACATGATTATTGTTCAAATATATATAAATATTTGTTCTCCGTAAGGTGGCCGTCAAATTATCAACTCAAGAAGCAAAAGGTTTTACAAGGTAAAATACGCGATGACGGAACATATTTATTTAATTTATATTATTTATTTTGTTCATTTTATTTATTCTATATAAATAAGTAAAATAAATGAAAATAATATTTTTAATTAAAATAATTTATTTCTTTCATGCCAAATTGAATATGAGTATAAATAAGAAAGTACTATCGATGTGCACCTAGCCGAGACCGATAAATATACAAAATGAAGTCTCATTAGCCGATTACTAGAGCAGTGATGTACTGTCAAATTTAGAATTATATTACTCAAAGTGAGGAAGGTGTGTATTCGTGAAAAAAATTTTGAAAATTTCTATTGCATTTCTGAACGAATCTCGACGAATTATGACGCTACACAAAATTTCAAACAAAAAATTTTTTCTGTCTGTGTCTGTCTGTCTGTGTGGTTCGCGATAACAGCTACAGTTTTTGAGATGAAGCTTTCAAATTTGGTACACACATTCTAGAGGTCAAGGAAGAGATTGAGTTCGTTGATCAGCAAAATCGGTTCTTAAAATTTGAAATGTCAAAGAAAATATTAGTGACATTTTTGAATCGTCAATTTGAAATGTCAAAATACTTTTGACATTTCAAATTTTAAAATATTAGTGACATTCCACCAATGTGACTTTTTTGAAACGTCAATTTGAAATATCAAAAAAAAATATTAGTGACATTCCACCAATGTGACTTTTTTGAAACGTCAAAAATTACTTTTATTACAAACTCCACCACACATAGAGTTTTTTGAAACGTCAAAATATGATTTTTTTCATAACTTAAAAAAATGTGACTTTTTAGAAACGTCAAAAATTACTTTTATTATAGACTCGACCACACGTCGAGTTTTACTACGATGAGTAAGTTCTGATCCCCAAATAATTGGCAGCTGTTTTATTTATGTTGTTATGTTTCAAACTTCATTCTTTTACTGTATGAAATATTTTTGTTTTGCAGTTATAACAGATATTGTCTGAATTTAATGAACAGAATTTATATAAACCAAATTTGACTTTAAAATTGTTAGTGCAGAAAAGTTTTAATAACTGCATGACATGACATACAGAGAACCAAATAGACACATTTAGATGGAAAAAAATTTAGGAATAAATAAAAGTATAAAGGATAAAAATGTTGTGTAGCTTCAAGAAACGATAAACAGATATACATACATACAAATAGAGATATCCACCACAGTATTTTAGTATAAAATGTTATCACACTGATTTTATTAGAAATGATTACTAATAATTTTTTTCTGTTATTATATGTTTATTTTATATTTATTGACATTTATTCTGTTTTGAAACCGAGAGCATACATATTTCCGGACCCTTCGATATCAGAATATTTGAAATTTTCATTATTACATTATATCTGTTATTTCAGCACTTTTTTATTGAAATCATATAGCAATTACGTTTATAATAATATTTGAGATTTCTACACTAGTTTAGCTACTAAATATGTGGTTACCGGATAAAGTACGCATCACGTATTAGATAAATAAACAGCAAATACATTATTATTATTTTTTGCGTGTACTAGTTACATTACAAATATTCATTATGCTATATAATAATAGCAAACCGCATATAAAGCGTTTCAAGGATTTATAGAGGAAATAAGCAAATATTGTAATAAATGTAGATCGTTCTCCTTAATATTATATGTTTCAGAATGGTTCTTTTATCATTTTTGTAATATAAACTGATCTAACAAGTTAAGAATAGGGTGGATGTTCAAGGAACAACGACTATACAGAAAAAAATTTGTAGGGCTATTTTTTTAATATCTATGTATTAAATACATTCATTCAGCCAGAAAATGTTTAATAATAAAACTAAAATGAGATCTCCAATTAAACAGTCAAAATAACAAAATATATAGCACAAACTTTAGTTAATAGCGGGTGCATCCCTGTTAACTATCACTGCTTCAACTCTTCAAGTCATATTTGAAATAAAGTAATTTATCTTCTTTTAGTCCAATGTATCCTATAAACTAAGAAAAACTCATCATTAGTGATCTTCCAAGCATGTCCCAGGCATGTTCACTACAGTTCAAATCTGGAGAGAGTAGAGGTAAATGAACAATTTCGTTTAATTCTAGCTGTTTTAATACAATCCTAATTCTATCTGGACGAGCATTATTCATCAGGTATCTGATATTAAGTTCCAAATCCTAACAATAATCCTTCACTATATTCTTAACGATATTTTATGCATAGATTTCACACACAAAAAAGTTGTCTGTCTTGCAGACAAGACTACCGTACATCCCCATGTATTTTGAGCCCCTGAATATGAATCTGGAGTTGGTTTTAACGAGTTAGCTCTTGGTTGTTCCCTAAGCAAAAAAAAAAATTACGATTTTGGTGATTTTTAGACTTTTTTTGAGGGGAACAATCAAGAGTTAACTCGTTAAAACCAACTCCGGAGTCATATTCAGGGGCTGAAAATACTTGGGGGTATAGTAGTCATTTCCGCCGAATAGACAACTTTTTTTGTGTGCCTGTGCAGTCATACAAAAACCTCAAACCTCAAAAAAACGTCTAAAAATTACCAATATCGCACATTTTTTTGAGGTTAGGGAACAACCAAGAGCTAACTCATTAAAACCAACTCAGGAGACATGTTCAGGGGCTCGAAATACATGATGGTACGGTAGTTTTTCCGCCGGACAGACAAATTTTTGTGTGCCTGTGCACAGGCATACAAAAACCTCAAACCTCAAAAAATCGTCTAAAAATCACGAATATCTTACATTTTTTTTGAGGTTAGGGAACAACCAAGAGCTAACTGGTTAAAACCGACTCTGAATTCCTATTCAGGGGCTCAAAATACATGGGGTTACGGTAGTTTTTTCCGCGGATAGACAACGTTTCTTGTGTGCCTGTGCACAGGTATACAAAAACCTCAAAATTTCAAAAAATCGTCTAAAAATCACCAATATCGCACATTCTTTGAGATTAGGGAACAACTAAGAGCTAACTCGTTAAAGCCAACTCCGGAGTCATATTCAGGGGTTCAAAATATATAGGGGTACGGTAGTTTTTTCCGCCGGATAGACACTTTTTTTGTGTGCCTGTGCACAGGCACACAAAAACCTCAAACCTCAAAAAATCCTCTAAAAATCACCAATATCGCTCATTTTTTTGAGGTTAGGGAACAACCAAGAGCTAACTCGTTAAAGCCAACTCCGGATTCATATTCAGGGGCTTAAAATACATGGGGGTATGGTAGTCTTGTCTGCCGGACAGACAACTTTTTTTTGTGTGCCTGTACACTGGCACACAAAAACATCAAACCTCAAAAAATCGTCTAAAAATCACCAATATCGCACTTTTCTTTTGAGGTTAGGGAACAACCAAGAGTGAACTCGTTAAAACCAACTCCGGATTCATATTCAGGGGATCAAAATACATGGGGGTACGGTAGTTTTGTCCGCCTGACAGACAACTCTTTTTGTGTGCCTGTGCACAGACACACAAAAATCTCAAACCTCAAAAAAGTCTAAAAATCGCTCATTTTTTTTGAGGTTAGGGAATAACCAAGAGCTAACTCGTTAAAACCAAATCCGGATTCATGTTCAGGGGACAGACAACTTTTTTCTTTGTGTGTTATTTTGAACATTGTTATTAAATAAAATATGCAATTTGTGTCCTTGAAAAATCTTCTGCAGATGAAAAATTGTCGGAAATAGGACTACAAGTTAAAATAAAACACTACATTGCCTACGTTTCGTTTAATATACTTAAACTTCTTCACGGCTCAATAGCTAATTAATGATGAAAATCCAAAACAGAAGATTTTTTATGACAACTATAAGAGAAAACTATTTATGAAAATACATATAGACATAAAAAATAAATTTGCAAAATATAAAAATGTTTAAAATTTAAAATAGTATAAAAAAAGCATTAATTAAGTGTAATACATTTTTATGAAAATATTTCTCTCACAAAACCTAAAGTTGTAACAATTTTTTTTATAACACTCTAAAAAGACATTCAAATGATAAACTATCGAAATCTAAGTAATAATTATCTGTAGGTACAACAGTTTAGAACCTAACTAATTTCCATCTTGGTAAAATATAATAAAAATTAATACATATTGACAGCACAACAGATTAAAAAGTTTTATTAGAATGTGTTCATGGCCAAACTTCGAATTCAAATAAAATCACACACAGGGAGAAAAGTTAAAGATTAAAAGAAAATTGTCATTATAGCGTCATCCATAAGTGAAAATATTAACTACCTCCCGATGTTATTCATTCGCTCATACATAAATTAAAGTTGTAATTAAAATAAAAGCATGTATTTTTAGTTGACATGTTAAATAATCTAAAAACAGAATTACTAATATTTCGTGTCGTAAAATAGAAAACAATGATTAATTGAACACATTTACTCGTTCTCTGGGTCTGAAATTTTTTATCCAGCAAGCAAACAACATACAACATTTTTTATAAATTCATTAAACTACCTATGTCATACAGGGTGAAGATAAGTAAGAACAAAAACAAAAAAAAAAGATTATTTGTTATAAATGATTAATAATAATGAATTTCGTTAATGTTAATGTACCTCTTCGCGTGTTTAAGTAGTCTCAATAATTTAATTTGTATAGTCTGGAGTCGCTTATATTGGGTGTCTGAAACATTGTTCCAGAACATAACCATATGTCAGTACTTATCGTAGTATAGTTCTGTATATTAGTGGGTATAGTCTGTTCACTAGTAGGTATAGTCTGTTCATGTTCATGTAAGTTTCGTTAATTGCCGCAGTTAGATGCGGAAGAAATGAGTGTCATTTGTCAAGTATTAGTCATTAGTATTTTTTTGTTTCTTTTATAGTTTGATATTTTATTTTTAGTTGCGTAAATGCTTACGGACTCCTCTTTTGAATTCTCATAATGGTCAAGGCCGTGATGTATCCGCTTCAGGACATCCGAGTTAGGTGGTTACCAGGTAAGCATGCGCAAGAGCGGAGCGGCAGTTAGTAGAAGTATGTCGATGGCTGAGAACCTGTCGACAACTAAACGTGTACTTAAGTTCGATAAACCAGTTATGGTTAAGTTTTGACTTTTATTTAGGGTTAAACACCCCCTTGATTTAGATTGATTTAACATGTATATGCCATTGTTTCTGTCTTACTTTCGTTCACCTTAAGTTTGTAGTCAGTATAGTATTTTGCAATTTTGTCCAAAGGCTATCTGATTTTTGTCGTCGCTCTCTGTGCGTGGTATGAATATGTGTAAACTATTGTGTCCTCGGCTTATGGTTTAGGTGTCTGAATATGTAGGAAAATTCGCAAAGTAGGGGTTAAATAAAGTAAGTGACAGCACTCTACCCTGAACTACGTCTACTTTTATTTCTTTTTGCTCTAACAGAGCGTTACTGATTTCCACACCAAACCGCCTGTTAGATATATCGTGTTTTAATTTCAAAGCACTGCATAAGGAAGCGTTCGGTCAAGTTCTAGATATAAAATGTATCTGTAAATTTACCATCTAGCATCGGCCAGCCATGCAGTCCACAGAGATCAAGAACAAGTTCTCTATGATTCCAAAGAATGTGTGAGTTCGACCGAAGCTACTTTCCTTGCACTGTGCAAATATAAAAATACGGCATAGTTTTTAAATAAGGCTACCAAGTATTTGGGAAATTTGTGTTACTCAGCTAGTTTGAACAGGAGACACCTTGTCAAATGCCTTTTCGATGTATAAATATAAAGCCTTAGGTAACCTGTTTTTTGTTGAATGTTGTGATAAGGTCCTTTCCACAACGTTAGTGTCACTTCGAAACTAGTACATGACTGGCAATACTACCAGCCTGCAAATGAGTCCTGCGTAATTATTGAATAATTATTGGGATCAATCCTTTAGCGGAGGCTTGTAGCAACCACTGTTCCTGCATTTGGATAATAACGATATTCATTGACAACACTCTACTCTGTAGTGTTATTTGTGGGGTGTAACAATGTACCGGTTGTACAGTATATAGTTTAGCCCACCAGGATTAGAGGTAGCAGCTCTTGGTACCTGCTTTGCAGGTCGCTATCAGTCACTTAGACATCAGTGATGTCTAACGGGTAGTAGCACTGACCACCAGAGGGATACACTTATTACTCATTATGTCTGTCTTGCTTAGTCTGCTTGAGGTTAGTCTGGTTTACTATTTTAATTTGTATTTTCCATTATTTATGGCATACTGACGAGAACATAACAAGTTCAAAACCGGTTTATGTCTAGTAAGGAATAAACAAATGATATTAGCTACCAAATAAGACTTGCAGGTTTAATTCAGTGCAGTTCGGGGCTTTTGTCCGCTGAGTAGTTGTTTCCTCTAAATCGTATTCACTAATTATTATTTAATAACTACTGGGATCAATCCTTTAGTGGTGGCTTGTAGCAAGAACTGCACAGTGTATGAAATTCTTAATCTATGTAGCTGGACAAAACCAAAATTTTCAAATATCTCCAATAATGAACATGTTCATCAAAGAAGCTTCTTCAGGTCCCCGTGGCACTGGCCATCACTCGAGTACTTTCTGCAATGGCGCATTCTCTGATACGTGCGTGCGGATTATGGTATCTTCTTGATTGCCAATCAGATGCCGAAAAAAATTTGGCATTTGCAGAGTCGGTAGTTATAAAAAATTAAAAATATAAATAAACACATCACATAAAAATCATGTGGTCTGTTTATTATACACCTGTAATATATGCAACCAGTATAACCAGTATCGAGGCGAAAAGTTGCAGGAAACGGGAATAATCCGTATATAAAATTATACGTATTTGGCACTTATTCCCCAGTTAAATTAACAACACGAAAGTATGTAGCTATTTTCGTGGATTGGTGTTTAGTTTGGTTATCGCATAAAACGCTCTTAGCAATGGCGCATTTATTACCGTTTGTGCATAAACTATAAAAAATGATTGAAAAATACGATGACTACAATAGATGGATCACATATTCGGTGTACTCGATGCAATCGATGTTACGTATTTCATACACGCATTGATTGTGAAATGCATTTAAATTCGGCTATCCAACGACAGAATATTGCCGGTATAGTTACAAAATAAGAAATTTTTTTATGATTTGTGTGTCATGTTCTGTGCATGTAGTCTGCCTTGGAACGTAGTCGACAATGATGAGTTCAGACGTTTCTTTGCAAAATAAATACCAGGTTTTCCTTTATATAAACACCACATATAATACAACCACTTGTATCTCTAAACTGAGGTTGTGCAAGAGGGGGCTACACATTAGAAACACCAGACACACATCCAATATCCAGTATCCTACGATTAATTTCACTCACAGAAAATCCCATTGCCACAGCCGGGATTTGAACCCGGGACCTTTGGGTGAGAGTCAAGTGTCCTTGCCTCTCGACCAACAGTCTCTACCAAGTGTGTATAAAAATTATTTGGGTAATAATATAGAGGACATGCGAAATAAGTGTTTGTAGATGACAGTCGATGAAACAACTGACTTTCGGTGTAATAAGGCTGTTAATGTCATACCAAGAATTTTGAGTATTCAATAGGCTTTGTTTCCGATATTAATAGCCACTAAACGAGTACAATAAACCGCAGCATATAGTGTAGAAATAATAGTGACACATGGATTATCCAGTATAAATGTTCAAAATAATAATATACTAGTGTTAATAAAGAATGCAGCCGCTTACATGAAGAAAGATGGAAAGCAATACGTATCCCAATATGATTCACATTAGGTGTTTTACACATGGATAGAACCGCGTGGCAGAGGAAATTCGTAAGAAGTATTCAGTGGTAGACTGTGATTGGGAACATTAAAAACATATGCGTTAAAACAAGCTCACGAAAACATGCATTTAAATAAGGTTTTTTTAATATACCGTTACCTCCTCGGCCTGTCCATTCACGATGGTGCACACGAATTAAAGCGATTTATTCTGTTATGATCTTTGAAAAAGTGAAGGCTTCGTCAAGTACATAAAAACAAACCACACACTCTACAAGAATTACAAGATCGTATAGTTGAAGAATTAAATCTTATTACGCCCCAAATGATCTAGAATTCATTAAGACACTTTAATGATTGATTATATCATTGCCAAATCACTATTGGAGCACATTTTGAAAAATTTTTATAGCCTATTTTATATATATATATATATATATATATATATATATATATATATATATATATATATATATATATATATATATATATATATATATATATATATATATATATATATATATATATATATATATATATATATATATATATATATATATATATATATATATATATATATATATATAATTGTAATGCCTGGTACCATGGTGTAAAGACGTGTAAAGTGACGCTCCTGTGAAGTTGTGTAAAAAGACTGGTTAAAACTTCATTAAATGTGACAAAAATTGATCGAAGTAACGGATAAGTGATTCGGCTCAAATTCGTGTAACTCAATGAAACTTTAATGACTCTGTATAATTGATTTAATTTAATAAATAGTGGTGAAATAGAAGATATAAAGTTGCTTAAGCGCTGTTATTTGTATTAGAATGTGGCTGGCACGTGTTGAAAAGGGACAGTGACCATCACAAGTGCCACGAATACTCTAATAATTAAGGGATAGTAACATCTGGAACTTAAAGCATTATTCTGTAACATCATAAATCTATATATTAATATGCCGCCAGACCTAATATCAAGACAAGAGGAAACGATAATTTCGTTTCTGAAAAGTAGTGAATTCAGTGAAATTATAAATAATTGTGTGAAACACGAAGTGGAGAAAATAAATAATTGTGCAAAAAGTGAAACGGAAAAACTAATAGACAAAATATCTGCACTAGAAGATGAGGTGAAACAGTTACGAGAGAGCAACATTCAACTGGTTAGATTGTTAACCTCAAGCGACTATAAACAAATGCAAATTAAGCACAAAGCAGAAGAAGCTAAATTAAATGAAAACAGAAAGAAAACTTTTAGTGACGCTGTGGCAGAAAGAAAGGTAACAAACAAACTACATAAAAATACCACTGAAAATAAATCAGAGAAAATAATCACATATAGTCAGGCAGATAACAAATGTGAATCGATGCAAGAAAATGCAAATAATGACAACGTTGGCGATAATCAAATCAGTAAAGATAAACATAATAATGAAGAGACTGAAAATGAAGGAAAATGGCAATTCACCAAACCAAGAAATTGGGGACGAAAGAATGTGATATATGGTCAAGGAGCTGACGACTCCATATTCAAAGGCGTTATCAGATACATAGATTACCATGTATTTAGATGCCCATTAGACATGTCAGTTACTGAACTTACTAGGTACCTGACTTCTAAAAACATACCAGATGTAAAGTGCGAGACAATGCAATCTAAATACCCTGAAGTATACTCGTCCTTTAAAATCTCAGTACCTGCAAATCACGTTGACAAATTTATAAATCCAAACATCTGGCCGGAGTATGTCGGAATAAATCGTTTTGAAAACCGTTTTTTACGACAGAGGCCCTCAAATCAGGGCCATCCAAAGTAACCGGCAATAAAATTAAAATTAATTTACGCAACAATATTAAAAAAACAGACGGAACATTGTCTAACAGTCTATCATCAAAATATCCAAAGCATTAGGAACAAAACCGGTGAAATTGAAGTATTCTTAGAGGAATTTAGCAATAATTACTACGGCGTGGACATTTTGTGTTTCTCAGAACATTGGTTACAGGATGGTGAAGAAAAATCGCTAAATATCAGTGGCTATAAACATATTTCATGTTTCTGCAGAAATATAAACAGACACGGTGGTGTATCAATATTTGTCAAAAGTAATTTAGACTTTGTAGAAGTAAGCTCCTTAAAAATTGAAAAAGTAGAAATAGATTTTGAGTATGCTAGTGTTATAAATAGAGAATTGAGAATCTTAATCATCTGCATGTACAGGTCGCCTCTCGGTAAGATTGATTCCTTTTTAAACCTATTTTTTGACTTACTTTTTCTATAAGCAACACGTTTGCTAATTATAAATTATCAATATGTGGGGATTTCAATATACACTTCGAATCGGATAACACGCAAAAGGAAAATTTTTTAAACGTGTTAAATATGTTTGATTTAAACTTAATTATTACCACTCCCACTAGAATTAACAGTAAAACCTCGGCAACATTAGACAACATAATTTCAAACGTGCAAAGCTTCTCAAATGTATATAATGAAGACAATGGCCTCTCTGACCATTATGCTCAAATTGTCACATTCACAGAGTTAAATTCTCCACAAAATGTATGCCCAATATTTGAAGAGAAAAGAATATATACCGCTCAAAACAAAAAACGATTTAATTATCTAATTGATAAAGTAGATTGGACGACACTATACAATGTTACTGATGTAAATACAGCTTATTATATTTTTTATGATCTTTTTAATAACTGCTTTAATGAAGCTTTTCCCATAAAAAAAATTGACGTGAGCTCAAAAGCCAAACGTAATAGTTGGATCACAAAGGGCATTAAGGTCTCCTGCCAAAACAAAAGATGTTTATTGTACATAAAAAAATTTACCACAAATGTGAGCTATATTAATTATTGTAACGCATATTGCACATTACTTAAAAAAATTGTATATCATGCTAAACAAAATCACGCAAGCTACACAATACTGAACGCCGACAATAAAATTAAAGCCACTTGGGACGTCATAAATAATACAATAAAAGGACAGAACACCGCTCAAGTTTCAAATAATATAAAAATAAATATTGATAATAATGTTTTGTCAGACCCGGTTACTATTGCCTCTGAATTTCAAAAATATTTTATAAATGCAGCCGGAAATTCAGCTAAAAACTTACCTAGCAAGCATTTAGCAACCGAATATTTGAATACAGTTAATTTAAGTTTTTTAAACTCTTCAATTTTTACCAGTTATAGAATCTGATATCATTCGATAATACGGAATCTTAAGCCAAAGAAATCTACAGGCATTGATGATATCCCCATCACAATCATAAAAGACACATTAAAAGAACCCATTGCATTTTTAGTTAATCTTTCACTGACCACAGGTGTTTTTCCAGACTGTTTCAAAATCACTATTGTAAAACCATTACACAAAAAAGGAGATAAAACTATAATATCAAATTATAGGCCTATTTCAATTATACCTGCACCCTCAAAAATTTTAGAGGCAGTGGTTAATGAACAAATTTCGACCTATCTTGAAAGTAAAAACATTCTTACTCACTGTCAATACGGATTTCGTAAGAACTGTAGCACATCAGATGCCACATTTGAATTGTTAGATAATATCAGTAAAATACTAGAAGATAGACAACTACCTCTTGGAATATTTTGTGATTTATCCAAGGCGTTTGATTGTGTTAATTATTCCATACTGTTGGATAAATTAGAATACTATGGAATAAGGGGTGTAACGAACAACTGGTTCAAGTCGTATCTCAATAATCGTCAAATCGTAGTTGAGACTCGTTTACTTGAAAATTCCTCTTACCAAAAATTCTATTCACAACCCCAGAACATCAAAGATGGAGTACCTCAAGGGTCAATTCTAGGACCAGTACTATTTTTAGTGTACATTAACGATCTAGTATATAATTACCCATCGTCAAAATTCTCACTATTTGCAGATGACACGAGCATTTTACTTAAAGACCAAAATATTGACAACTTAATTAGAACCACACAACTGGAAATCACTAATATATCTGAATGGTTTACAGCTAACAAATTACTTCTTAATCAGGAAAAAACTGTCAATATGTTATTTCAACCCAACAGAAATATGCCACAAACAACCCTGGTTTCAAACATAGGAAATATCGAGCCAGTGTGCAATACAAAATTTTTAGGGCTTTATATTGATATAAAACTTGACTGGAAATTTCATATAAACGTTCTCAACAAAAAATTATCTAGTGCAGTATATGCTATAGGCACGGTAAAAAATAATATCGGTTCTGAAGCAGCTAAAACAGTGTACTATGCATACTTCTATTCAATCCTACAATACGGAATTGAATTCTGGGGCAATTCAACAAATGTAAACAGCACATTCTTAATTCAAAAACGAGCCATTCGCACTTTATGTAGCCTAAGGAGATACGATTCATGTCGTAATTTCTTTAAAAGAACGCAAATTTTTACGTTAACTAACCTGTATATATACCGTTTATCTCTGGCAATATTTAAAAGGAAAAGCAACATAACAACAGCATCAGAAATACATAAATACGATACACGAAATAAGGATACATATTTATGTCCATTTTATAGCTACAATGTCAATCGTAGGGGCCCCCTGTACATGGGTGTGCAGATTTATAATCACTTGCCACAGCATATTCGAACCATTAATAATTTAAATAAATTCAAACGAGATTTAAAAAATCTGCTGTTATCTTACGTATTTTACAACACTGCTGAATTCTTTGAAACAACATTGTAATTACTTAGGTAATAAAGATATTAGTAAGTGTATAATAATCCTTATTGCTAGAAATAGAGCTACTATGGTTGTTATATTATTTTAGACTATTTTAATTTTTAATGTTAAGATTGTTCGCAACACGCCAACATAACTTAATTTCCCAGCTGCTCATGAAGAGCAAATTTTCGTGTATACCTACTATACTTTTCTCTTAATTGTATATTAATTGTATATTAAGTGTATGTATATATGTTTGGGAATAAATTCTATTCTATTCTATTCATTACTTATATATATATATATATATATATATATATATATATATATATATATATATATATATATATATATATATATATATACATATATGTATGTATACATATTTTAATTCTTTATTTGTTTTTTTTGTAAGGATGCTAACGTAAATTCTAACCGAAAATCATGATGTTGACATATACATACAGAGACTGCGAAATATAACCATTACAAATTTAGAGCGATATAACATATTTAATCTTGTAAACATTAACCGTATTTGAGGCGTAGCAGAAACTGTTTACTTATTCGGTCTCCTGGAAATATGTAAATAATATGGTTTGATATCATAAAATATTCCAGGTTATTTAAAAGAAACATGAATTTGTGATATATCGTAGCTTATCTTGATATTTCAGTCAGGTCTCAAGGAATTCAACTGAGTGGCACGGAATAAGTGACGTTACGTCACGGTTTTAATATTATAGCAGTGGTTAGATTTTCCTTTGACAGTTATGTGGCGTCGCTGTCATTGCAGTTTCCTGCATTCGACAATCTTCTCAATTTCCTGTAAATATCTCGATTGTGCATATCTACTACAAATCAATTTTATTTCTTATTTTAATCATACTGCATATTTATTAGGGCATATATACAACGTATATAAAAATATTGTCGTGTATATGCTGTCCATTCTCTGTTTATTTGAAATTTTTTTAAAATTCTTACAGAAGCCTTCATAAAAATGACGAAAAAAAATGGATGGACCGTTGAAAATGAGCAATGAATAAATCAAAATAGCTCACAATAGCTCATTAGATTTATTGGTTGGGCAGAAAGTAAAACAATAATAAGTGCAATTGCATAAAAAAGTTACTTTAATGCTGCAGTGAATGCAATTTTAAGGATTGCCTTAAAATTGTTTAATAAATTCACTCGAAGATTCTTCATTTGATTATTTCCTCAATTACTTTTTCTTTTGTATCACATATTATAGATTTTGTTTTGGTAATATAGCTTGATCCTAATGTACAATGCATATATAATAAATTCATAGTAGTAACACCCAGTATATCAAAATTGATATTCTGTTCAAATATTTGAAAGCAGCAGATAATTAACAACTGAATTGCATACTTTCTACATTTCCGCATTTAAATCTTGAACTGTTCAGTTCAAGATTTTAGTTCAAACTTAGTTGTAAACCGAAAAACATCGTCGGTTAGTATAAAACAGTAAAAAGTGATGTGCTCGCTATACGCACTAATTATTAATTTAGTAACATTATTGTACCTTAAACTATAAGGTGCCACATCAGATTATATTTTCGTTTAAGTCATTGCATTGAAAAAGGTGGAAAACAGCCACCGAAACGTTTGTAAAATGTGTTTATGAATAAATAAACAATTTAGATTTTCATTCATATCATTAAAGAACCAAAATCCCAAGAACACAATTGCTATAAATATATATATATATATATATATATATATATATATATATATATATATATATATATATATATATATATATATATATATATATATATATATATATATATATATATATATATATATATATATATATATATATATATATATATATATATATATATATATATATATATTTATAGCAATTGTGTTCTTGGGATTTTATTCTTTTAATGATATGAATGAAAATCTAAATTGTTTATTTATTCATAAACACATTTTACAAAACGTTTCGGTGGCTGTTTTCCACCTTTTTCAATGCAATGACTTAAACGAAAATATAATCTGATGTGGCACCTTATAGTTTAAGGTACAATAATGTTACTAAATTAATAATTAGTGCGTATAGCGAGCACATCACTTTTTACTGTTTTATACTAACCGACGATGTTTTTCGGTTTACAACTAAGTTTGAACTAAAATCTTGAACTGAACAGTTCAAGATTTAAATGCGGAAATGTAGAAAGTATGCAATTCAGTTGTTAATTATCTGCTGCTTTCAAATATTTGAACAGAATATCAATTTTGATATACTGGGTGTTACTACTATGAATTTATTATATATGCATTGTACATTAGGATCAAGCTATATTACCAAAACAAAATCTATAATATGTGATACAAAAGAAAAAGTAATTGAGGAAATAATCAAATGAAGAATCTTCGAGTGAATTTATTAAACAATTTTAAGGCAATCCTTAAAATTGCATTCACTGCAGCATTAAAGTAACTTTTTTTATGCAATTGCACTTATTATTGTTTTACTTTCTGCCCAACCAATAAATCTAATGAGCTATTGTGAGCTATTTTGATTTATTCATTGCTCATTTTCAACGGTCCATCCATTTTTTCGTCATTTTTATGAAGGCTTCTGTAAGAATTTTTAAAAAATTTCAAATAAACAGAGAATGGACAGCATATACACGACAATATTTTTATATACGTTGTATATATGCCCTAATAAATATGCAGTATGATTAAAATAAGAAATAAAATTGATTTGTAGTAGATATGCACAATCGAGATATTTACAGGAAATTGAGAAGATTGTCGAATGCAGGAAACTGCAATGACAGCGACGCCACATAACTGTCAAAGGAAAATCTAACCACTGCTATAATATTAAAACCGTGACGTAACGTCACTTATTCCGTGCCACTCAGTTGAATTCCTTGAGACCTGACTGAAATATCAAGATAAGCTACGATATATCACAAATTCATGTTTCTTTTAAATAACCGAATATTTTATGATATCAAACCATATTATTTACATATTTCCAGGAGACCGAATAAGTAAACAGTTTCTGCTACGCCTCAAATACGGTTAATGTTTACAAGATTAAATATGTTATATCGCTCTAAATTTGTAATGGTTATATTTCGCAGTCTCTGTAATGTATATGTCAACATCATGATTTTCGGTTAGAATTTACGTTAGCATCCTTACAAAAAAAACAAATAAAGAATTAAAATATGTATACATACATATATGTATATATATATATATATATATATATATATATATATATATATATATATATATATATATATATATATATATATATATATATATATATATAGAATAGAATAGAATAGAATAGAATTTATTCCCAAACATATATACATACACTTAATATACAATTAATATACAATTAAGAGAAAAGTATAGTAGGTATACACGAAAATTTGCTCTTCATGAGCAGCTGGGAAATTAAGTTATGTTGGCGTGTTGCGAAACAATCTTAACATTAAAAATTAAAATAGTCTAAAATAATATAACAACCATAGTAGCTCTATTTCTAGCAATAAGGATTATTATACACTTACTAATATCTTTATTACCTAAGTAATTACAATGTTGTTTCAAAGAATTCAGCAGTGTTGTAAAATACGTAAGATAACAGCAGATTTTTTAAATCTCGTTTGAATTTATTTAAATTATTAATGGTTCGAATATGCTGTGGCAAGTGATTATAAATCTGCACACCCATGTACAGGGGCCCCCTACGATTGACATTGTAGCTATAAAATGGACATAAATATGTATCCTTATTTCGTGTATCGTATTTATGTATTTCTGATGCTGTTGTTATGTTGCTTTTCCTTTTAAATATTGCCAGAGATAAACGGTATATATACAGGTTAGTTAACGTAAAAATTTGCGTTCTTTTAAAGAAATTACGACATGAATCGTATCTCCTTAGGCCACATAAAGTGCGAATGGCTCGTTTTTGAATTAAGAATGTGCTGTTTACATTTGTTGAATTGCCCCAGAATTCAATTCCGTATTGTAGGATTGAATAGAAGTATGCATAGTACACTGTTTTAGCTGCTTCAGAACCGATATTATTTTTTACCGTGCCTATAGCATATACTGCACTAGATAATTTTTTGTTGAGAACGTTTATATGAAATTTCCAGTCAAGTTTTATATCAATATAAAGCCCTAAAAATTTTGTATTGCACACTGGCTCGATATTTCCTATGTTTGAAACCAGGGTTGTTTGTGGCATATTTCTGTTGGGTTGAAATAACATATTGACAGTTTTTTCCTGATTAAAAGTAATTTGTTAGCTGTAAACCATTCAGATATATTAGTGATTTCCAGTTGTGTGGTTCTAATTAAGTTGTCAATATTTTGGTCTTTAAGTAAAATGCTCGTGTCATCTGCAAATAGTGAGAATTTTGACGATGGGTAATTATATACTAGATCGTTAATGTACACTAAAAATAGTACTGGTCCTAGAATTGACCCTTGAGGTACTCCATCTTTGATGTTCTGGGGTTGTGAATAGAATTTTTGGTAAGAGGAATTTTCAAGTAAACGAGTCTCAACTACGATTTGACGATTATTGAGATACGACTTGAACCAGTTGTTCGTTACACCCCTTATTCCATAGTATTCTAATTTATCCAACAGTATGGAATAATTAACACAATCAAACGCCTTGGATAAATCACAAAATATTCCAAGAGGTAGTTGTCTATCTTCTAGTATTTTACTGATATTATCTAACAATTCAAATGTGGCATCTGATGTGCTACAGTTCTTACGAAATCCGTATTGACAGTGAGTAAGAATGTTTTTACTTTCAAGATAGGTCGAAATTTGTTCATTAACCACTGCCTCTAAAATTTTTGAGGGTGCAGGTATAATTGAAATAGGCCTATAATTTGATATTATAGTTTTATCTCCCTTTTTTGTGTAATGGTTTTACAATAGTGATTTTCATTCATATCATTAAAGAACCAAAATCCCAAGAACACAATTGCTATAAATATATATATATATATATATATATATATATATATATATATATATATATATATATATATATATATATATATATATATATATATATATATATATATATATATATATATATATATATATATATATATATATATATATATATATATATATATATATATATATATATGTATATATATGTATATAATATATTTCTCTATGAAACACCCTAATTTATGTTTGTGGTATTCCCTAACAATTAAATAAACATTTAGGTTTTTGAGCACGTTTTTTAAATTTTCCTTCCACTGTGCACTTAGGCTTTTACACAGTTATAAGATCTCATACAAGTTTAGTGATTCAAGTAATTTCAATGAAAATATATCAGTCTATGTATGCTATTAAACGTTTAATTAAAATCCTAACTTTTAAAGATGTGTCATTTAAAACAGAAGTAATTATTTCAGTATTAAAATTAAATTAAAAACTTTAATCATCACAGTTATTTAGAAATAATGATTCTTCACAACTACGAATCATTACATTCCACATTTAATAACGGTCTCAAGAGTCTTTACCTCATCGAAGAGGAAAATTGTATATCAAATAATTCAAACTGTAAAGCATAAAAGTACTACAATATTTCGTTCCGCGAAAACCGGAAGAGTAAGCGAGAAAACTATAATAGGGTTTACTGGAGAGGTTCAAAAATAATGCAGGATAATTGCAGAAGTAGCCACGGTAAGCGAAGACCAAATAAAAATAAAAGCTCTTGGCGGTGCACAATATGCAACCTCCTTGACTCATGAGAATATTCCAATTCACCGTGGCAACAACAGTGGCGGAGTGTTTATATGAAACGCAATAAATTAAAATATTATATTTTAGAAATTAAACTAATTTACCTTTATTGCAACTAATGTATCAGGGTAAAATGATGACATTATTGTTTGTTTAGATTCATTTATTTATCGCGAAACTGAGGCCGTCCACACACCGCCATCTGGAGTGAGTTTTCAACTCATAGTTGAACGAGGGGCAGCAGAATTCGGACTGTTTCGTCGAGGAACGTACTGTGCTTTCCGACCCGAGGAATTATAGGTCGATCACTTGCCTCAACTTCTGCTACAATATATTTACTCGTATATTGTGTGCTAGGACTCTGAGGTCTGTTGATCTGATCTTCCAGCAGCTACACAAACAGCGTGGTGCTAAGATGGGCATGGCAGGTTGCAAGGACAGCCTGCTGATAGACCGCTGTATTACACAGGATTCTGTGTTTACCGCAAAGCATTTGACACATCACACGAGCTATTATTACACTTGCTCGAATGTCTTGCGGTACCAGCATCACTAGTGAGATGCATAGAACAGGTGCTGCCACTTTGGAAGACTCGCTTTACCATAACATTAGGTGCACAGCTGGTCACGACAGAGCAGGTGGCATTAGGAGAGGAGTTTTCCAGGGTGACTCCCTGAGTCCTCTCCTCTTCTGCATCTCACTGCTGCCGTTATTTGTTCGGCTCCACCAAACACGCGGATATCAATGTGGACCACCTAGAGACCGGATGCATAAGATCACCCATCTATTTTAAATGGACGACATTAAACTTTATGCCCCCGGAG
The DNA here is from genome assembly GCA_029963845.1 of Rhamnusium bicolor. NCBI lineage: Eukaryota > Metazoa > Arthropoda > Insecta > Coleoptera > Cerambycidae > Rhamnusium > Rhamnusium bicolor. The sequence continues at coordinate 627,516 of JANEYF010004544.1, forward strand.
AGCGCGAACTACAAAACTCTCTTAGGGTGGTCGAAGAGTACACGCGGGCAATTGGTATAGAGTTCGGGTTGGACAAATGTGGAGTCATCCACCTCAAGAGAGGACGATGCGGGAAATTCTCTGAAGATGTGCAGCTTGCTGACGGAAGCATCCTAAGACATCTGGATGTCGGAGAGACCTATACATATCTAGATGTGCAAGAAAAGTACATCCAGGATGTAACACAAATAAAGGATTCTCTCCACGGCAAGTACAGACACAGCCTCCGAAAGATTTCGTCTTCTGAAGGGGAAGAAAAAGGTGTCTGCAACTAATAGGCTTGCCATTCCGGTTCTGCTCTACTCCTTTGGGATAGTAAAGTGGACGGTAGATGAGTTGCGCCAATTAGACAGAGATACCCGCAAGATGATGAAGATTCAAAGAAGTATTCATCCTAGATCATCCGTTCCTCGTGTGTACCTCCCACGTCAACGGGGGGCCGAGAACTCCTGAGCTTGGAGTGTACGCATGTACGCATGTACGCATGTTTCAAGAAAACAACAAAGAAATTTAAATCGTTTAGCTGTTGTGATATTTTCTTGAAATTTCAGTATTTAACCCCATCTAGGATGAAATATTGAAATTAGAATAATGTCGGTTTCTGCAGAAATACGGAAATAAAATTTCCTCCAAATGGAAGTGTTGTACACCACAAACTTAACCTAATCTAACACACTATAACTGATACTACAGGAGAGGTTGACATCTATTTCTGTGTCTGCGAAGTAATGCCGCGTACTCGCTAAACTCGACCTTGAAATTGTTGAAAGTTTGGCAAGTATTATGCGTGTGGTAAACGCTGTCGGCCCTCATTAATTGATCATATAATACCCTCTCATGTGCGCCCCTTCTGTATAACTATAAATTTGGTTCAATCGAATTATTTTGACCCCAAGAATGGGGGTTGCTCTATTCTGGGACATCCTGTGTAACAAATGTAACTGTCAAGTATTGATTAAATATGAACAGAAAATATGCAGTATATTCATAGAGTTAAATTGCTGACATGTGAATTTAAAAAAGATTTGGTTTAAATATTTCTTTAGACTACATATTTCAGTTCTTACTATTTTAAAGTAAAATTTTAATTATGGAATATTGTTGCACCTAACAAAAGAGGCAATAAATGTTTCTTGTTTCATTATGAAATCCCTTGTAACACAAAAAACGACTGTTTTAATTTATTCTTGTTTCGCGTTTTTGTGTTTGTGCTACCTCACCGCACTCTAATTTGTTTCTTTGTAAGAGCCGTGATCTCCACGGAGTATTGATAATGTGTCTTCAAAGTAAAATTCCTCTACGTTTTTTTTTTCGTCAACCTAGATTGATATGCATCATAAGCACAAGGGTATGTAAATCCCTTTCAAGCATTTTCCCAAATAAAATGATTAAATATTTGTAGCTTTTACCGTGCGGTTGTTCTTAATTTTTATTTAATTACAGGAAATACTCGTTAAATTAAATATTTTATTATTAGTTAATATATTTGAAATAATCTACGACTAAATTCTTGTATGAAAGTAAGGGTGCAAAAAAATTCTTGAGCTTTCAGAATTTATTATTTTATTAAATTAAGCTGTTACCAACGTTTCGATACACTTTTCTTATCATCTTCAGGACTACAATCAAGAACCTTATTTATAAATAATTACGTAAATAGAAATAAATTATTACCCTAGTTTAAACGAAATAAACCAAAATAAAGGCTGACATCATAAGTAGCGCCGGACTGAGTGGTTGGTTGGTTGGTTTGGAAGCATGCGTGCATTCGTGCGTGCGTGTGTGTGTGTGTACATTTCAAGGTACCCTATTAAAATTTAAATGAGGTAAGTGAACAATTAAATAGAATGATTTTTTTTAGATCAGGATGATGTATACTGGTATAAGAAAGTTATGTGCTGGCCACATCAGATGTTTTTAAATGGAACATAATAATGTATATGAGCCCTGAAATGGTAAATGTTGCAGTAATGGAGGAACCGCAGGAAAACTGGCAAGCTTGGGGACTCTGCTGGTTAATAAAAAGGCAGATGGCCTTTCCAAAAGACCATGCCAGAAAGACTGCAAGCCTTGACACTGTAAAGAATTCCAACGATTTCATTAAAAAGGTTAAAAATATTCAGTTGCAAGAAGGTGAAATTTTGATCTCTTTTGACGCTTGTTCATTGTTTCCAAGTATTCCGATACCACAGACCTTGGACTATCTTAAGGATCTACTCGAATTAAACAATCTCAAGATGTAATTAAAGAATATCCTCAACTCACTAAACTTTACATGAAACAAAATTGTTTTCGATTCAACGATAATTTCTTCGAACAACATGGAGGAACAGCAATTCTTTGTCACCATTCATTGCTAGACTCTTCATGAACAGATTCGAGACGGATGGAAAAGAAGAATTCGAGTATTTCTCCATGGTTTGGCTTAGGTATGTGGATGATATTTTTGCAGTGTTCGATACAAATGTCGCTGATATTGACAACATTGTGTCTAATTTAAACACGACGTTTCGCGTCAGTTAAATTCACATATGAAATTGAAAACTCTAGACAGCTACCATTTTTAGATATATTAATAATTAGAAATAATAAAAATAAGTTAGAATTTGATATATACAGAAAAGATACCAGTACTCTAAGATATATGCCTAAGAAGTCTTACCAGTGTGCTCAACACAAAATGGCGAGTTTTAATTTTTTAGTCCATCTAATATTAAGCTTCCCCCTCAATAAGGAGAGGTTTGAAAAAGAAAAGGCATTGATTAAGGATATAGCTGCAAGTAATGGATAATCTGTAAGTTTAATTGATAAAATAATTAGGAAACGAAAGTTTAAAGAGTCATTTCGAAATTCCTCGACCTTTCAAGATGAAAGAGAAAATCCAAAATTTGTATCGATTCTATTCGATCCTCGATTCACCCATGGTATTGATAAGACTTTTATAGATGTAGGTTTGTAGGTATGACAGTGGTTCATTTATCGGAAAATAAACTGCAATAACTTTTAGACAATCCAAAAGACAAAATAGAAATAAACCAAAAGTCGGGGATTTAAGAAATTAGTTGTATAGACTATAATCAAAAGTATGTTGGACAGAGTAGAGGATCAATTCAAACTAGATTCAAAGAGCATATGGCCCATCTCAAATATGGTAGAACAGATTAGTCTAGTGTTGCCCAACATGCGTTTGAGAACAACCATAAATTCGATATTTGCAATTTAAGAATAATTATGAATGTAACAAATACCAGACAGCTGGATGCATTTGAAAGCTTGGAAATCATGAAGTGTAAAAATAGTATAAACAATGACAGAGGGCCTATACCAAATAGCCCGCTTTATTGGTTAGTGGGTCACAGTTCACCGAACCGTTACAATAGTTTAGGTATAATTAGGGTCGATTGTTAGCATAACTCTAGTTTTAATCATTTCCAGATGATCCAACTTGGTTAGAAAACGTGCGTTGAGTATAATATATATAGTGTTTTGGTGTTTCGTGGAAAACTGCGTCATTGTTATCTTCACATCAAAAGTTCCAACCCACTCCAGGAAGAAAGTTACTTTGAAATTGGTAATCCTCAGGTGTCACGTAGCAAAAGTACTTTAGCAAGTGCATAATGGAACATCTGGTGGACACTTTGACATCAACAAACCCCTGACAAAAGTAGGAGAATGATTTTACTGGGTAAACAGTCGTCAAGATGTGGAGGTTTGGTACCACCAATGTGAAGTTTTCGCGGCAAGAATGAGGTCACAGACAAGAAGTATGGGCCCAATGAAGCAATATAACATCGAGGCCTCTTTTTGGCGAATTGCAACAGCAAGTGACCGTATGAACGCTCGTCATGATTTTAAGGCTAATTCAAAATGGTATTACGTTTGAGATCTGGTTTGAATATATAACCCAGAACGAAAGAAATGCAGGTACCCGAGGATCCACCCGCCTTGGGAATAGCCATACACTGTCGTCACCAAAGTAAGCGACGTCATATACCGAATTCAGTAAAGTCCAAAATGAAAGATGAAGGTGGTGCATATAGAGACTAGCTAAGTATGCAGGGAACAACGAATTGCCTGATCAAGACTTCAGGCTTAAGGAGAAGGTAGTGTTACGCCACTGGACTGTGTAGAACTAGAATTGTACGAGAAGGGCCGGGAATATTGAGGAATGTTCTAGATCATGCATGGTTGTATAGAAGTGGCGCACGATGGCCAAGAAGTCAGTCTAAATTTTGAATTGAACGAGTGAAGATGAAATAAGATAGAGAATTATGTGGTCAATTGTGATTATAGTTAAGACAGTCATTAATTTATTGTCGATCATTACTAATTAGTTAATAAAGTAGCGAGTTAGTGTTACCTGGACTTTCAATCAACAAATCTACGATTTGACGTGTTTGTGGGAATAGCAAATACGTGCCAATATATTTGTTTTTTTATTGATAAATGCTCTGAATAAAAATATCTGTTGGTACTTGGCTTTTTGTATATTTCTGTTATTTTTATTATATTTACTATTACTTTCATTTATTATTAGTATATCTAGAAATGGTAAACATTTATGTTTTTTCACATCAATTGTAAATTGCAATTTATCATTTACACTGTTGAAAATATAGTACTTATATAATCAATTTTGTCATTAGGAATACATGTTGAAGTAACATCAGTATCATGGGAGCCCCACTAAGTCTCATTTCAGCAAATTTTGTCATAAACTGTATAGCTGAGACTGTTATGAAAACTCTAGATTTTATATCATAACGTCATAATTTTTTTTTTGTTTATTTTTTGGTCCTCAACCCGAACTAGAGTTTTTTTTTTTAACTAAAAGCCTATGTAAATTTTTGTACATATTCTTATAAATTTATTATACTTTTTATTTAATAATATCTTTTATTCTACTTCCTTCCCAACTGAATTCAAGGATTAACGTTATCTTTACCTTTTAAAGTAACTTTTAATTATTGGGTACTTGCAAAAGTCCTGGCGCCCAGCCTAAATTTTGCTGAGAACTTAAATCAATCTAAGCCCTTATTCACGACCTGCTAACTGAGCTACCGGTCAATAAGTATAACCCCCAGCTAATTGTGTTATGCCAGCAACTGGACGGGGGTGTTGCAACATATCTGGGAATGAAGAGAAGGGTATAGTATTATAGGAACCACCCTATACTATTAGAGGGAAGATCAATAATATAAACAAAAATTTTGTCTTATAAGGTAGTGAGTGTTAGTAACGTTTTGGTTCCGAAAGTTTTAATTAAGAAATTTAAAAAAAATTAAAGCTTTCTTTTAGATTTAAAAAACTCATGAACCTGTTAAAAATGTTCCCTGTTTGATTTATCTACAATAATAAATGGTATACCAAAATAGTGCATTCAGTTTTAGACGGAGTGTATGACACTATAAATGAGGTACTCTCTTGACTCTTAAATTTATATCTGCCGTGCATCAAAAATCATTTAAAAGTATTTCAAAACTTCGGAGGATTTCTTTTATTCTATTAATAAGAGATAATCACTAATTTAAGTTTTCCTCATTTAAGTTCCAGCGATCTCTGCACAAATCGTTTTCAAGTAATTTACCCCCAATTCCATGATAAAGAAGTTGTTGGGTTAACCTCCGGCAATTTCGATAATTTTCCTGGAGATTTAAGTTTCAAAATAGTCTGCCTGCAAAAATATACTGTGCATGCAAGTGTTAAAATATATTTGCAATAACTAACTGACTACCCAGAGGTATCCCATATTTAAAATAATATTATTAAAAATATTAAAAATAAAGAAACTTTTTGCTGTTAAATGTTTCAAAAATATTTTATTAAAATTACACTTGTTTCACGTTTTTAGGACTTTCTCAAGAGTACAGATGAACTAGATTTAAAATCGTATTCTTTACTTTATATCACATCTGGGCAGTACAATACAATTATAAAATATTAAATTTTATGGTATGAAACGATGGCAATTTCTTTAAATTACACTATTTTGTTTAAAATGTCGTGACCGGTAAAAATTATTTGATCATTTGTTAGGCTTTTATTATTCTTTACTGCTTTTCCATTAAATTTCTAATATTTCTAATAAACAATTTATGATGTAAAACGATTTCCGTAAATAAAAATAACAGGAATTCTATCAATTAATAAAGATAAACCAGATAAATTGCAAAAAACTGGAGTATAAAATGTTCTGACTGTGATGCTATAAATATTGGACAAACTGGTCGAAATTTAAACAAACTGATCGAAGAACATAAAAAATCTATTTTGAACAATATACATAGCACCGGCCTGTCACGCACTGTATAGAAAATATTCGTTTCATAGATTTGGATAAGATCGACGTGCCTCATTTAGAAAATAAAAGTAAGTTTAGGGTAAGGTTTATATATCAGTTCTCTGTATCTTATCCTTTTGTATATTTGTATTATATTGATACTGTACAATAAATTTATTATTATTATTATTATTATTAAAAAGTTAGTTTTATTAGAAATATTAGAAATTAAAGAAGGTAGTAATAAATAATAAAAACGTATCAAATGATAAATCATTTTTACCGGTAACGACATTTAATACTTTACAGTTATATTGTACTGCCCAGATGTAAGATACCGGGTGCCTACGATATTACTAGCCAGCCTATAAATTCCTTGTAAAAAAAGATATCGATTTCAAATTTTGGTATGTTATATGGTTAAATACGGTGCACAGTTCGAATGATTTGATCTGATTTTCATTTACGGTTTAACCGGAAACATTATATAATTTGTTATTTTTAATGGAACACCCTGTACATTATTCGAAATTTAGATTGCCCAGGAAACTGTAGGCCCAAAACATGTAGCATACCCTATATCTATCTCTGACAGTTTTCGAGAAAATGGCGGTTGAAAATGTTATATTAATCATAAATTATTTCATTTTCACATAAAACAAATGAATGTAGGAACAAATCTGTTACGGTTATTTAAGTCTTTTGGTGAATAAAATTTGAAATTTTAAAATTTCTATTCCTTTTTGAGCAAACTGAAAAACAACTCGACTATTGACCCCTGCGTGACCTACGAGAAGTACTGTAGTTGGCATATTTTTTGATCCAGAGAGTCCACACCTATTTTTCTTTTATTATAGAATAAAATAATCTCTAATTTTTTCGTACAGTTATCTATTTTTGCGTCATGGTGCATACTGGAAATAAAACAACAGATTTTCTTTTTGTTTTGGAACGAATGAAACAATGCTTTGTAAACCCAAAGAAACTACTATTGACATCTCGTTCACCAGAAGGTATGAACTCTAAAGGAATAAACCTTTTGGTCTTCTGAACCGTTTTTACATATGTTAACTTTTGCTTTTGCAATTATCTCATCAGTTCGATTGACGAATACCAATTATCACCAGTGATATTTCGACCACTGTTCTTTACTGGTTCCACTAATCGAAGAGCCACTACAGTTGAATGAGACAGTTTTTTTTGTGCACCATTCTTTTCTTTCATACCTTTTCCAGTGTAAACTTCCGGCGTTTAGCATATAATGGGTTTTACAGTCTGTAAGAATTTGAATTTTCGATGCATAATTCGCTGGTTTATTTGGTATAAATATCCGAAATGAACATCGACCTCTAAAGGGTACTAGCATTTCGTCTACAGTTAAGTTTTCACTAGGGGTGTAATATTTTTTTTGAATTTTCAACAAATGTTCAAAAATGTCTGAGATCGGTGCCAATTTGTTTTCTTTTCTTCTTTCGGCTCTGGTCATCTCGTCATCGAAACGTATACAACAAGAAGGAAAAAAAATCTGGCAAGGGACATGGTGCCACGGAATAAATCCCTTCCTGTTCCATCGGTTGCCCAAAGAGATCTTAGGCCTTCGTGACCTGATTTGAAACCACCTTGTAGATAAAGGAGACTAATGAAAGCCTCAATTTCGATTGTGTCTGTTGGCTTTATAAAAGTTGGAGAATATTGACGTGGAGAATTTTTTCTTCTTTTCAACTGACTGTATTTTGCAGACACCGTTTCAATTCTTTGATTGGTGTATTTTACAATGCTTTCTATCATTGTATTGTTAAAAAAATATCTCCAACTTTCCAAAGGATTGGACGGCGGATTTTGAAGAATTTCTCCTTTCAATCCTGGCAAGAATCTCAGTAGATTTGTCGATAATGTTTTGCCTCTTGTTGGGGCTTTCTTGGACCATTTCATTTTATCCTTTTTGCCATACCAATAATTACTTCGTACTTCTTAATTTTTCAGCTCCTTTTCTGTTTCACATTTTCAGACTCATCTCTTTGATCATCGTTTTCCTCTTCAACCTCAAATTCTTCATCCTTGTCTTCGTTATCAGGCTCGCAATCACTAGGCACCCACTCTTCTTCGCTGTCTGTATCATGCTCACTCATAAATTCTTCATCTTCTTCATTTTTATCACTTTCATCGTCATAATCTAAAATGTCTGTACATGCATTCAATCTGTCTATTTCTAACAAATATTGACCTTCCGGATTTTCAGTAGAATCGTTATCTTTCCAAATTCATCATTATTCACAATTTCTAAAAGATCTTGATCACTAAGTGGACGATTGTAATCACTCATTTTACTGCAAAAGAAACAAAAAAAAACAGTAACAAACCAATAACCAATTTTAAATTAAACCTAACCTTACTGAAAACAATTCTACATTGTTGGGTCAATTTGACCCAATGGTATTGATTTATTATACTTACAGTAAATTATTTCACACAGCAATAATCCAATATGTGTTCTCATTGGTTGTCAAGAGAATATTAAAGCGTTCATTAATGATCTGCAATATATAATGCAGTATTGACAAAATTCGAAATGCGTGTGGGTCAGTATGACCCATTGGTAGTACTTAAGGGTTAAACGTGTCTATTTGCCGTTACTTTGGTCAAGTAAAATTCATAGTGATAAATAAATTGCTGTCACCAATGACCCCAATCCAAAAATAGAGACAACCAAAAAAGAATAAAAAATACATATTCGCAATTTCCAATCTATTTAAAAATATGATCAACTAATGTCATTAACAAAATAGGTAATTTACACTATTGTGTAATTATTGTGTTTTCCAAATTCAACACTAATTTCTAAAAACTGTCGATCCCATTTTATGGTACCAGGAAAATTTATATCGTTTTCTATCAGCATTATGCAGAAAGCAAAATTGCAAATCTTCAATTTTCCTTACTACAACACAATTTCCTATGAAAATCGCAGCTAAAATGGCTAAAGATCTCTTTCGCTAAACGTAGATAAATTATGAGGTATGTTCGCATGCAAATTCATTTGAAATATTTTGATATTTATACCAAACATTTAAAATAAAAATGCATCTATTAAATTTCCTGCATTATTTTAAATTATTTATTAATTAAGTGTAGAATGTTTTAAAGCGATTATGAAACTTCGGTATTTCTCTCTACTGACGTCACGCTTAGGATTAAAAGCCACGCCTCCATGCGCATTGGCATATCAGTGTATTTTGTATCATGTGTAATACCCATGTTCAGTGTGGGAACAATATTTTACATGGTGTTTACTTTTAGTTTTGAGTTTCTTGCTTGATTTAATATTTCATTTTAATACACGAATTAACTGAAATTTCATTTTTTTGTTAATTTACCCATTTGACTTCCCGTGAAAATAGGTCAAACTGTTTCTAATATTTTAAACAAAACTTTTGTCACAAAGAACTGTTTACTAGTTGCGAGTATTTTGTGTTTTACCTCACAAAGAAACCCATTTTTTTCTTGTGTTGAATTATGAATAAACTAAAATCGCAATAAATCAAAAACTATTTGCACCACATTAACCAGATCTTACCCAGAAATTTTTAAAGTACAAGTATTTCATATTAACCCCGTTTCTTCAACATGTACCCATATCAGGCCAAAACACAGCTGTTTCACAAAAGTCCCTTGATGTATCATTTGATACTCATCGTCGCGTCGGGGTAATTCTGATCCACTTCTTTTTTTTTTGTCATTGTAATCTTTACAGTTCCTTCTCTTTTTATATTCTTTAAGGTGAAGCCATGTGTTACAGGTTTGTATTTTTTTAACCAAATATGGAAAGAAAACTAAAAATTATTTCAAAAGAATCAATTTTTGTGTCATGTTAGCCCCGGTTGACTAATTTCTAAAAAGAGATCTACAGTATTCCAAAACAGGGGTGTGTGGTTTAAATTGTCTGTTCAGGAGGTTGAATTTTGGAAAACATACCAAAATAATATAAAAGTACTGGTAGACATTTTTCAGAAATATTGTATTTTAAAATTTGTTGAATTGTAAGAAATGCGCCGCGTGGATGCTGTCGACCACCTTCTTATTATTATGATTTTTGTTACATTATTTAAATTCCTACTAGTATTTTTACCGTTATTAATATTACCGGACAGAAATTTTACAAATGCATGAATTTATTATTTTAATTGAGTCTGTCATCCGCCATCAGTTCCTCTACGGATCATCTGATTATCGTCTGTTAATTTTCTGCATTGGATGATATTACATGGTTATATTAGGTATAACTTGTATAACTGTTGTAAGAAGTCGGGCAGCAATTTAGATCTAGAAACAAAATTAAATTTAAACTGATATTTACGGTTTATAACTAGAGACATATTAATTTTTGATCACACAAATGAAGAGCATAAATGAACTGTATATTACATTATTTATATAATTTTTTATATACTATATAACTTCTAATTGGGCCACTCTGTTGACGGATGAAAAATTTTATATAATAAATTTATGATGAACTTTCCAAAAGAATATAAATTGGTTTGTTTCGTTTTATTTGTTTGAAACTTTCAGATTGGAAAATTGAATTCCAAATCCTTTGAGGTTATTTTGTAAATACAGTGAAGTAGCAAAGTTTACAAAACCCAAATCGTGAGAAAATTATATATGCCTTTTTTTATTATCAGATTTAAAATAACGCTGGAACTAGAATATTGCCATTCCATAATAATTTATTTTGTAGCTTTTATATCAGAATGTATCACATTATATAAAAATTCATTGAAAATTCGTACCTACTAGTCGAATTAAAGCTTAAGAAAGTCAAAATTTGTCCATATCTCTACTTATTTCTGTGTTTCTATTATATTTCGAAATAATTTTTATTTTACGTAAAATATATAGAATGTTGTCACAATTCCCTACTGTCTAACTATGACACGGGTTTAGTTTGTACGCGAGATTAAGGTTAAGAGAGTAAAAATACAAAAATAAAAAGAAAACATTATTTAAAACAAAATTAATCAATACCATTAATAATAACAGCAGTTTGGGTTTTATACTTGTAAATTAATTAATTTTTTAAATGAAACGTGTCTACATTAATAAATAATTTATACATTAATTAATGGAATCAGGGGGTGAATAACAGGATCAGGTGAACAATAAAAGTAAACAGAATTTACTTATAATTAAGACTGGCATTTTGCTGTAAATTCACACTGGCAGCGTACTGTGTGTGGGGGATGTCACAAGTTTTTTTAATTAGCGATCACAAGAGTAAATGCATATTAGTAATATTTGTTGTAAATGTTCCGGAGTTAATCTCCGGTGCCTCTTATTAAAACTCCACTTGTATTTGTGAAGGACCGTTCAACGTTGACAAATGTAATTGGCGCATATTTAAAATATACAAACTTTCTCAGAAACCACATTTATGTATTGTGTAGAGAAATCTACTTTGCCATTTAAAAGATCATCCCATGTGTAACTTATGCAACCCCGCAGACCGATGCCACGAGAAATTGAAAAAAAAAAATTTTTGAAAAAATCTTTAAAAGGTTGAATAAATTTGAAAGTATGTAACGTATAAACTGACAAAACCAAAAGTCCTTATAACTCGTGAAGGGATGTAGGTATCGAAATAATAAATGAAAAACACCCCAAATTCAAAAATAGTAGCCTTCTGCAAAATTCTCAGTCCATTTAGACGAGAAAAAATATTATCAAAAAAATCCTTTAAAAGATCGAATAGATGTTAAAATACTAATAAACTGACAAAATCAAAAAGTCCTTATATCTCATGAAGGGATGCAGATAGCGAAAAAATAAATTAAAAACACCCCTGCATCCTCTGTCGACTTTGGCAGTCTACTACCATATACAAAAAACTCATTTGAACGAAAAAAGAAAGTTTTGAAAAAAATCATTAGTAGACTGATGCTAAAAACACAGATCATACGAACACACGCGCTAAAGGCATATCTGTGTGTAAATTTTTTATTAGGTCTTTACAATACACTATTGCAAAATATTTAATTAGAAAGCCTGCTTTGTGTGTGTGCATAAAGGATAAAAATAGTAAAATCATGTATATGACATAAAAAAGACTGTGCATCACTGTTGCCTTTTTCTGCTTTAATGTGTTTACGAAGTAACGAGGGCACGCCTCATCGTATCCTTTCTACGTGTGATCTGGTACGCAGTCATGGAGATCCGTAAAGAGTAGGTTACCTCTTAACTTTTGACCAATAAAGTTAATGGCGGGAATACGTCATCTGTATGCCTGATTTGAAATAGCGCACTTTGTTATGCTTTCGTTTAGGACTTTAAAGTTTATCAATTATGTTAATTTTATATACTTATGTTTATTATTTAATTTAACGTGTTTTAATATTTAAAAACACTATAAATGACTCATAATGAAAATAACTGAGGAATAGAAATACTAATTTATTGAATAAACTTGTGTACATTTCTTTGCTTGGCGTACGTTTTGTGCATGATCAAAATAAAAACTACTATTCTCATTAAATTTTATACTGTCGATTATAAATTATAACCAAATTTAACCATTTTCTTTAACAAATCTTCACAGGTTAAAACATATAAAATTTTGGCATGGTTTTTAAAATATGTTTGTCTGTTATTTGATGATTATTTACTCCCCACTTGATTTCTGGAAAGGTCAAAGCGATTTTAATGAAATTTTGCATAAAGTTTTGAGCAAAGATGAAAATACAAAATTACGTTTATACAAGGTGGTTTAAAAATGCCGATCAACCAGAAAATGTTATAATTTATAATATTTCTGTCATATTCCAGTTCATTAATTATGGTTTCCGATAAAACGGGAATTTTCACATGTTATAGCTAATATACACAGAGTGATCATTAAGTACATGCATCGAGAAAATTCAGGAAATGATTCTCAAATCTATATTAAAACGAAAAGCTCAAATGAAGTTTTGTCAATAAATTTATTTCGGATACGAGTTAATTTAAAAAAAAGTTGCTCTAAATGTTTACAACAAAGAAGTGTCTAAAAGTACTCGTTATGCATAGCAAGTTTGATAAAAAATCTTCAAGCATTTCAGAGATCTTCAGGAATTTCTTTTTCGTTTTCTTTAATTTTTTTCTTAAACTCTTCATTCTCTAGCAAGAGGACATTACAATTACATAGTAATTCTTCATATGTACCTTCCTGTGGATTTTTTTACTTGTGGATGAAATGTTTTCCACATTTCCTATAGACAATGGATTTAAAATTTGTTTAACGATCTCTTTGCGTTCTCTAGTTTTAACACGTTTACCTCTTGTAGTTTGACTGGACATTTTTGTCAAAGTTTAAGGCATCAAATTAAGTGATGGGATAACTAATACATAATAAAATACACAACTTCTTCACTTTGAGGGGTGAGGAAGTAATTAGCCACAAATCATTTTTCAGTAGGTAATTACTTCCTCACCCCCTCGAAGTGAGGGTAATGTATTCGTGAAAATAATTTTGAAATTTTTTATTACATTTCTGAACGAATCTCGACGAATTATGATGATACACAAAATTTCAGACAGAAAAAACTTTCTGTCTGTGTGTCTGTGTTCGCGATAGCAGCTACAGTTTTTGAGATAAAGTTTTAAAATTTGGTACACACATTCTAGAGGCCAAGGAAGAGACTGAGTTCGTTGAGGAGCAAAATTGGTCTAAAAAAATATTAATGACATTCCACCAATGTGTCAAAGTGACTTTTTTGAAACGTCAAAATGTCACTTTTTTGAAACGTCAAAAAATACTTTTATTATAAACTCCAACACACATCGAGTTTTACTACGGTGAGGAAGTTTTGATCCCCAAGTAATTGGCAGCGGTTTTTTTATGTTGCCTACCAGTTTTTTTTTTTAGTTTTTTTTTGCAATGCATTCATCAATTTTGATTTCATTCCACTTTCAAAATCATCAATTGTAACATGTTTATTATAAAGTCTTTTATTATCGGGATTAAATTTTCCTTCTCTTTACATTTTCTAATCCACTCTTTCCTAATTAAAATGTGAGTAGGAAACGAGAAAAATTATATTTTTTCTCCACTCTTTCTTGCCCTCTCAACACTTCTCTTACAAATAGCATATAGCATATAGTTTCGGTCATCTCAAAACGATTATTTATTATTAACTCGACATTTCTTCTCGAAATAAAAATATTTCATCTTATTGTACATACCTTCTCAAAATAAATCTAATTTAAACCAAATATTCCCTTTATATAATAATCCAAATGTCACTTAAAATGTCAAAAATGCATGTAAAAACTATAAAAAAGAGGTCCATAACAATATAATAATACAAAACTAATAATAACTATAAGCAAAGTATCAAATTAATAGCAAATAACCACACAAAATGATTACCAAATGAACACAACAAACGTATGATTTACAACACGGCATACACTATGACGTGTTACATTCACTTTCCGTCTCCCCCCCACCTAAGTTAAGAGGCAACCTACTCCTTTACGAACCTCGCGCAGTCATCACATCCCTTCCACATCTGATCCCTTCCCTTTGTACACTCAGTTTATTGAAGATAGAACAAACAACAGTGGTGCCAGATGCTTGGTAATTACCAAAATCTGTAATTTGAAATTTTAGCTGGTAATTGTTAATGGAGCTTCTAATAATGGCATAATATACGATATTTTTTGAGAACGTTACTTTTTAAATTAATTATTTACACCTTGATAAATAACTAGAATCGTTTCGTGTAAAGTGCATAATGTGCAATGAATACTGTTCCATTTTATTAACTGTGATGAACATTTGGCGACATCTAATTAGTAGTAGGGCAGCAAAACGAGATTACGTTCATACAGCTACGCTCGTTTATTTTATAATTATAAAATAGATGATACACTGCACGAAAAATGAGAGCTCTGCCCCTCTTTCTGCATCGAGTGCGGACTGCACTCAGTGCTACATGTGAATGATTTTTTTCAAAGGTTGACGTAATTTAATCAAAATCAAAAGAATCAAACCTAAAACCAGAAATAAATTAATGATGAATACAGTTAATGATATTTTATTAAGTTTAGAATACGTGAAAGAATCACAAAATTGTTTCAAGCTCACAAAATAGAAAAATGATTTCATATGTATGAAATTCCATAATATACAAAAATATAAACGAAAATGAAGATGATAATATAATTTCTCAAGTCAAACTTGACAGCAAATTATTATTATTTGAAAAATTTTTGGTCAATATACTTTCATAATCTGGCAACACTGTAATAAACAATTTTGTGATCACGTGGTGAACTACTCTCACGTTGTTCTTGTCTTATTTCTTTTATTATCGCGTCAGCCATTAGTGTGGTAAATTAAAGTGGCATTTATTCTTAGTTTGAATATGTGTGTTCATACAACTGAAGAAAAAGTGCAAATGATCAAGTGGTATTACGGCGGTAATACTGCTGAGGGTATCGGGCGATTCATTTTTACATTTGAAAACCGTCCTGACGGTTCAAATTGTATTAAACATCATTCATAAGTTTGAATATGTGGATGAGCGACAAATTGCAGAAAATGTAGTCATTTAAATAACGAGGATGAATATAAAGTTTACTTAAAGGAAGATCGGGAAGTCGGGAAACTAATGTGTGTAATTTCGCCAAGGTAATAATGCACCTTATTCGAGTAGACAAATCACGCAAGAAGTCGATGTACAAGAGCGAACAGTGAGGAATATTCTGAATAGAAATAGATACCACTGCTACAAAATGACTACTCAATAAATTTTTCCTGAAGACTGCACGAAACGAATGGATTTTTGTAAAATCATGATGGAAAAAGTTAATGAAAACAAAAATTTCCTCAAGAATATTTTATTCACTAATGAAATATCTTTTTCCACACGTGGCCGTCATAATCCTTCTGTAGTTCGATATTGGTCCAGGGAAAATAAACATTTAAGTGTGCCTTTACGTACTCAATATCCACAAAAAGTAAATGTTTGGGCCGGCATTTTAGGTGATCATTGGTCCTATTTTCATTGACGGTAACTAAATATTGAACAATATTTAAACATTTTGCAGAATCAGATTATTTCTGATGTTCAAGCTCTTGACGTCAACTTCGGGGAGCCTTGGTACCAACAAGACAGCTGTTCTGCTCATAATGCAAGAAAAGTGAAAGAGTTTTTAGACAACACTTTTCCCGATCGACTTATAAGTGGAAGAGACACAATAAAATGGCTACCAAGATTTTCCGACTTAGCGCCTAATGATTTTTTTTTGTGGGGATATGCAACCTCGCAAATATATAGACAGGAATACGAGCGAATGCATGATTTGGATGTTACGTGCTGAAATTTTTGCTACAAAATGTGATTCTTGAAATGCTTGTAAATATCAGGAACGAATTTAATCACCAATTAGGGTATTAGGCGATATTTTTGAGTCCCATATAAAGCAATATTTTTTAAAAATATAGTTTTTTTTTAAATCTCTCATTTTAGAATTTTTTATTTTATTTTCCTTAGAACATTTGTTAATTTATTTTTATTTAATAGCAGAATGCGAGTTTACTTTCACGCCAAATGGCCAAAAACTGCTCAAAGAAATGTCACTGAGTTTTTTTATGCATTTTAAAAACGATATGCATGAAATAACTAGAAATTCTCGAAATAAATAGGGATACGTAGTTATTTACGGAAATAACAACTATACCCAACACCTTTTTGAAATGTACTGAGCAAAGCACCACCACCATATCGCCAACTACCTGATATAATCTGATGAAGGGTGGGCCATCGCAGCCCAAGACCTAAAGATAAATAATTTATTGGCTATTATGCACTGGGAGTGGCGTACAGTAATTATTATCCTATCTACAAATAAAACCACGACGAAGTGAACACGGTCACCGCGCTCACCAATTCGCGACTGAGAAACCCCTCCGCTATCGATTGCGCATACCAATAACCGTAATCGCATAATCGTGGTTTTAGGGGTTTAGGAAAATTACCCCAAGTGGCCAATTCTTATCTCTGTCTTTGTTAGTCTTATAGTTTTAGATGGAGAATATTTGCAAATTGCTAGAATTTTCGTAAACACCTAATATCTATACAATAAACTGAGTGTAGAAAGAAGGGATACGATCAGGCGTGCCCTCATTACATCACAAACACAACGTACAATGAGGCAACATCGATGCATAAGTCTCTTTCTGTCCCATGCATGACTGCTATTTTTTATCCTTTATGAACACACCCAAAGCAGGCTTTCTAATTAAACCTTTTCCAATAGTGTATGTAACACTGGAACTTGCCCTTATGCTCATGAACGTAAAAGCGGCATTTTTGACAGAAGAGAGTACATGCTCTACACTCGTACTAGTATTTATATTCTAACAAATTTTATGTATGGTGGATGGTAATTAAAAGTTCTTAAATATTCTTTTCAAGGGAGAAAAAAAATTATTTTGTTGTGTTCTGTCAAAATGTCGCTTTTATGTTCATGAGCATCAGGGTCAAGTTTCAAAGTTACATATAGGCAACCGATGTGCTATGACTCTTTCACGTAGGTTGCATAATTATTATTAATTATATGATGTTACAACTAACGTAGTCTATTTACGATACAGCTCTATCGTAAATGGACCTGAACTGAATGAACTAGTATTACTCAGCTAATTGGATTTAGTTGACTACGATCAGTGCAACGAATTTTAAAATGATAGATTGGTTGTGGATCCGATTCGATAAACTTATGAATGCAGAACCGATTGTTTGATTGATGGTTGTCCTAATCCGGGATTTATTTACCTGTAAGGAAAATAAGAAACTAAAAAAACACTACCACAGAAAACTTTTTTTATTACTAAATTTGTGGATATCATAATTTTACTTAAACACAACGATTTAATTTTGTAAAAATTAGCAATTATTCTTAGTCATTGATATTTCTCTTTATTCTTCTTTGTTCGCCAAAAGCTTGTTCAGTTAGTTCCTTTATTAAATAGTATGTTTAACATTTTATAAAAAAAAAAATACAATATGTACGATATGGAATGGTATTATTATTTATTGATTTTTCTCTTTACTCTTCTTTATTCGCTAAAAGTTTGTTTAGTTCCTTTATTAAATTATTAGTTTTTGTATTTTCTAAAACAAAAATTTAATTAATTCTTTTAAAGTGCAATAATTTACTAAAATATAGGTGATGAAATAGGTCTCTTTCTAATTGTACATAAGGATAAAATCCATACAGTTTAGTAGAAATCTGTAGTTATATAAACAATGAAGTATATTGTCTATAATTAATTATTTATTTGTGGCATCCTACAATGTTTCCTCTTAACATCTTTGAGTATTAAGATACTGTTCTATATATTATTTAAAAAAATTGTTTTGTAAACCTTTGCGCCAGTAGCATGGCAGTTTTTGAAAGAATTATTTGCACATACACAAAATGTCACACCTAAAAAAATATTAACCTGAAAATGAGATTGTTGATTGTAAACAATTTCAGGTCAGTTGACGTTTCGGAATACAATTTGATTCCGTTCCAAAACTAACAATAAAACTGCTTTATTAGTACTTGATATTGACTTCAATGTCAACCATGTCAGTTTTCTGTTTATATAGTGATAATACTCCAGTCAAATGGGAACAAATTTCGACGTTTGACAGAAATTACTCATAGTTTTGATTCTAAGCAAAGATGCTCATTTATTCGTACCATTAAACATACTAGAAGTTCTGAACTCAATATGTTACGCTCGAGCCGCCATCTTGGAAAAACGATGCTTTGATTTAGTTTTTTAATTATATCTCTCTAACTATTAGCGATATTGGAATTATGTTTCAAATAAAAAAATATATCATGTGGCCAGCACATAACTTTCATATACCCGTATATATCATCCTGATCTAAAAAAATTATTCTATTTAATTCTTCACTTACCTCAATTAAATTTTAATGTTTCATTAAAATTTTTAAATAATTAATTATCAGCGTCAATCGGTACTGTCAATAATAATTCATGTCATATATTTTAATAATTTCTTCTTATTGACATTGAAATTTTTGTAACTAAATTAGCCATTTCAAATATGCTAAATATATCCTAATCCCAATTTACTAGGTCAAATGTGTAAAAAATTTTAGTTTACATCAGCTTTATTTAAGTAGTTAGTAAATATATTTCATTGGCTTTATAGTAGACCTGATTTATAATCTTTCATCAAGAATATATTTTTTTGTAGCTAAATACAAAAATATTTGGGTCCCGTGGATCTCCTTTCAGCTGGCTAACTTTGCTCATCACGGAATTTATCATTGTCTTTGGCCTTTAGAACATGTGTACCAAATTTGATAGCTTTATCTCAAAAACTGTGGCTGCTATCGCGATACTACAGACATGCAGACAGACTTTTTTCGATAAAGTTATGTTTTTTCATTATAATATAATTATAATTCGTTGAGATTCGCCCAGAAATGCAATAATTTTTTATATTTTTTTCCCCGAAATTGTACCTTTCTTCCTTCTTTCATTCATTCTGTTTCTTCTGGTGGTACCACATTCACAAAATTTAATGTGTCACATAAAATATTGTTGACAATCTTAACATCTAAATTTGGGAAGTCTCCCATTAGTATTTTTTGAGTTATCGCAGATACACATATACACACACACATACACACACGCACCGATAAACATCATTCGGAAAATAGTCAAAATGGATTTAGGAGGGCTCAAAACGTATAAATCACTGAAAATCTCGAGGTCGAAAAAAATCATGATTACTATACTTCCTTATATTAGATATAAGAAAGTAATAAAGCTTATAAAATTCTCTATAAAAAAAAAATATGTACATTTCCTACATCTGTTACCATTATTAAAATAGTAAAAGCAACTGAAAAATATATACAGAATGAACACTGAACATGGATACAAATAGAGGTATGTCCAGCTTTTCACCCTAGCTCAATACTGAGTATTAACTCAGGCATTTGTCTCGCGCTGTATTAGGCAGGGTATGCTGAAGTAATTCGAGCGGGAGAACGATTTTTTCTATCTGTATGCACCTGCAACATAGACACCTTAAATCGACGTTGGAAAAAAAGTCAAAATTAACTTTATTACGCCCCACTGCTACACCACAACAATAGCACTCTTTTCGTGTATACTAGTTGATTCAGAATTGACGTGGATGCGAAATGAATTCCGAACTTTTGAGTTGGAAAAATATGAACGACCGTTACTCCTGTATCAACATTCTAGGCCCCTGCTCTAGACTTGTTGCTAATATTGATCTTCTGTAATTGCAAAACGGGTTGCATTGCATCTTGTGGATGCAAGGAATGAAATGTGTGCCAGTATATAGACACTGCAATGGAACCAAGAGGGTGAATTCAAATGAGATTACTAAAATGAAAGAGGACAGTTCTTTGGACAGAGATCTCGATAAGAATAACGACTCACAACCTGATGAACTGGCTGATGAGAATACGTCATCGGATACTATGTCAAGCGGGAGTCACGAATTTTAAATGGTAAGAGTAACCAAACTTCTACAATTCAATTAAACAATATAATGTATTTTATATCCATTATAATTTTTGATTTATTTATGATTTTCAGAAATTCCAGAGAAACAGGTGCAGTTTTAAGAGAAAGAGCCGTAGACATATTTGTTGTCCGATACCTTCATCATGCCGAATATAGTGCGAGACAAACACCTGAGTCAATGCCCAGATTTGAGCTAAGGTGGAATGTTGAACATATCTATATTCTTATTTATGTTCATTCTGTATATATTTTTTTGAGTTACTTGTTCTATTTTAATAACGATAATAGATAAGGAAATACACCTTTTTTTGTAGAGAATTGTATTAGCTCTATTTTTTATATGAAACTTAATTCCGATATTGCTAATGGTTAGTGAGATACAAGTAAAAAACTGAATCAGAGCACAATCCAAGATGGCGGCTCGAACGAAACAAATTGAGCTCAGAACTTTTAGTATGCTTAATAGTACGCATGAATGAACATTTTTGCAGAGTTTCAAAACTAAATCAATCATTTCCCTCTAATTTTTCCCATTTCCCTATTTGACTGGCTTAATACAATTTAATCTTCATACAAAATAAATAATTAAACAAACATAAGTAATCTAATTAGTGAAGTAGATGATTCTATTTGTTTTTTGTTCCTTCACGCAATTTTTGTATTAGTCAAGATAATTTAGTTAAATAAGCCAAATTAAGGTAATTATGACATATACAGGTAATAACACAACCAGGTAATTATGACACATGCAGGTAAGAAAGACATATCCAGTAAGTAATACCATTTTCTGTAAATTAGAAGAACTTTCACATATCGATTTTAGCGAAACAATAATATTTATTTGTACTTTTGATGAGTTTATCCTTTCTTTTTTTCTTGAATAAGTATTAATTATTGATATTTTTCAGTCGAATGGGTAAATTATGTATTATGGGAGTAAGGTAAGTATAGCATTTTTTGATCAACTCTTTTTATACATCTAAAATTCTTACAACATTCAATGTCGACGAATTAGCGAAAAAATAATATGTCCTTAAACTGGACACAATATATATATATATATATATATATATATATATATATATATATATATATATATATATATATATATATATATATATATATATATATATATATATATATATACACATATATATATATATATATATATATATATATATATATATATATATATATATATATATATATATATATAAACAGAGAAAGGAGTTAGACGCGGGTTTAATTACATTATAGTAGAAAAAAAACAATGATTCAACGGGTACACCCGCATAAAGAAAATTGCACGGTGGAAAATGCAAAAATTGCAAAAGGCAGAAAAATGCAAACCGTGGACACGTGTTTCTGACTAATTGGTCTTCATCAGCACGGTGTAGCTGAGTTAAAATGATGGACAAAACTCAAAAAAGACACTAAAGGAAAACCACTGACAGGGAGCCAGTCGCACCTTTGTGGCTTCCACTTGGATGGCTCTGGTATGAGAGCGTCGTCCAAGCATCGCACACGCGGGCAATTATAGCAACATGCGTGGGATTCCGGACCCAGGAAAATGAATATGAACAGAGAAAGGAGTTAGACGCGGGTTTAATTACATTATAGTAAAAAAAAACATTACATTATAGCAAAAAAAACAATGTTTTTTTTACTATACACGTGTCCACGGTTTGCATCTTTCTGCCATTTGCAATTTTTGCATTTTCCACCGTGCAGTTTTTTTTGTGCGGGTGTACCCGTTGAATCATTGTTTTTTTTACTATATATATACATACGGAAATAGAGAAAACATCTTTTTTATTTGTCAATTTTCGGCTACATTGATTATTCAGTTGGCCATTCAGTAAAGAAATAATCTGTCAAGCCTGCGACAACCATTGTAAAGCCAGTTTGTTTTAACGTCTTATGCGATGAGGGTTGTTTTTAAGTTACTGTATTATAATGTAATGTAATGGTAAATAGGCTGAAAAATATGGAATAGAAGAAAAAAATAATATTTTGAAATTTTGGTGACACATACAACAAATCATAAAAACACTTCACAGTAATAGTGTAGATTAGACATTTTAGAAGAAAAAATTAATAATGCCTATTAATAATTTGAAATTTTAGTAACATTATCGGAATGTAGGTAAAAATTGAAAATGGAAAAAGTTCCAACTCCTAAAGGGCAAACTCCACCCCCTACCACCTCAAAAAAGGTGCATTCTTTCGGTTTTCAAATTTTTTTAGGCAATGGGTAAAATTTTTTCTCTCTACATCTAATTTCGTATAGGACACCGTTTTGCTAAAAAATTCAATAATCCCCAAAATTACACCTTTCTTGAGGGGTAGTGGTAAAGCTCGCCCTTTAGTATTAATGTGTCACTATAAATAATTAATTAACTGAATTAGTTGCCCTGCAGGATATTTTATGCTTTTTTAATTCAATCCTATATATTATCTTTTACGTAAAATGAACGGTTTTCTATATAGTTGGAAAAAATTTTACAAAGGTACACTAGATCATATTTCCAAAATAGTGCACTTAGCACAGGCCGGATCGCTAAGGACTTTTTACGGCTTGTTTAGGAAGACAATTAAAACAATTATATGAAAAAAAAATCCTTATTAATAATTTTATCGTTGATGGATGCTAACTCGCCTGCACTAATTGTTCACTTTATTGGTCTTTAATATTTTTTACCACTTTTGCAAAAATGTGGAATTAATTATTACTTATTAAACATAAACACAAACATATACCAAGTTGTAGTCAAATATCCGAAAGCCGTGCTTTCGGATATAGTAAAATTATTTTTATTTTATCGCTTTATAGTTTCCGTAGATACATTTTTTATATGGGTAAATTGAATTAAATCTACATTATTCGAATCAAAATTTTTGACATACATTTTAGAAGCACCCTATATATAAATAAATCTCACTGAGAAATTTAACTTCGTATCATTAATTTCCTTTTTAGTTTTCTATTAATCTCTAATTAGTGAATTTCATATGTGTTTGAATTACTTTCTTTTTTAGTTTCATTACAATTAATCAGAATTCTAGAATTATGAATATCAATATTTACCCATATCTTCGTAACTAATTTCTTTGAGTGGTTCCATTTTGTTGAAATAATCTTGAAAAATTGCAAATGCTTTGACTTGATTGTAATCATTATATTCATCTAGGGGGTTCATTAAAAGCAATATCCAAAAATTCCTTATCTTTTGTTAAAACATAAAGCGAATAATTTATAGGATCATCCTTATCGTCTATATCCACACATTCCGTGATATCGTTTAATTTATTTTTCTTTAAAATTGCTTCATTGAAAACTTTTTCACATAATATATCAGGACTTTTGCAACTTATGTCATCATCGTTATTATCAGTTTCGCCGAATAAGTTTGATTCATCAATAGCAGCAGCCGAAATTTTTCCTAGCGTTCTTTTCTTCTTCTCTTCCTCAACTGATTTGTTGAAATCCTCGAAATATTTCCAGTTTACGTTTTGCGAATAGTATCTTCTAGACATAATACTAAAATGCCTTCTGTTTGAGGAACTACGCGAATTGATGGTACATTTCTTATTCAATGAACAGGGGTTGGTCTGTTTAATACGGTTCTTCTGTTTGTTACATTTCTGATCTTCCTCACAACAATCAGTATCATCTTGTGGTGTTATAACTTTTGGCAAGTCTTCTTCACATACACTTTGCGGTAAATCTTTGGGATCACAAAGACATAATCCAGCAGCTTTAGCAGCTTTCTCTGCTTTGTCCCGCAATGCTTTTTTCTTCCACTCATCTGGAGCTGGACAGTTAGGTCTTGCTTTAAAATAATTTACCAATTTCTGCCATAAAGTTAATTCCTCGTCGTCGCATATCGATTTTGATTCAAGAGAACATGGTGGTTTTTCTGCCTGGCAAGGTAGAATTTCGGTGCAAACTTTTTTCACTGGCATAAATTTCTCGGAACATATTTTTCCACCCTCCTTTTTGATATTTTGGCAAGGCTGTCTTACCCTCTTTTTTTTTGGGCATTTAGTTTTCAGAGAGGCTTTTGTCTTGGAAGGCATAAATCCCTCAATATCCTTACATTTAAGATATCTAACAGGCTGACCAAACGTTTCACAGTCTTGAGTTACCCCTTCATTTGCCACTCCCAATTTATGTCTTATATAATCCATTTCCAGGTGAGGATCTATTCGTCCTTGGTGAGGTGGTGGTAAAGCAACAGTTTCAATTTCTGGAACAAGGGGATATTGTGGTTGTAGACGCTGAATTCGTTCCTTGCCAAAAGGACATTCCATTATACTGTCTCTGACTTCTTCGTCATGACATTCTGAAAAAGCCGGATATGGAGTTACAACTTTTTCACACTGAGGATCAATTCTTTTTCTTTTACAGATAAACCTTTCACGAGGTGGACAATTGGCTAACTTAAATTTGGGACAATCTCTATTAATATTACAACCTTTGATATCTAACGGCATCTTTGGGCGTTTTCTGTTATTGCCGTCACCTTTTGATTTAGCAAGCATCATAGTGGTGGATATTCGTCTGAGAGCATAAAAGTCTGAGGTTTCATTAAGTGAAACATTTTTAGATGTGGAAGTACTGAAATTTTTTGACTTTGGAGAATATTTCACATAACGTCTATATTTCAATTTAGAACAAGTGTGGTATCTTTTAACAGGACTTAACAGGGTATTAAATTTATTTAGCCGATGCCATTTTTGAAAATTATTAATTCTCCATTGTACATTTCTCAGTTTCATATACTTGCAAGGTTCATCAATATCTGCGAATTGATTTTGAGGTATATCTTTAATTTTTTTATCTACGTCTTCAACAACATTTCTTTCTGCATTCTTACAAAGTACATGATAGTTTCGAACATATAATCTCTTCGATTTAGTTAGAATATTTTTACCATATACTTTATTATCAATATCACTAGAATTTTCACTTTTGTGAATATACACCGGTCCAGATTTCGTTGTTCCTAACTTTTCTTTCATATCGTTTTCTAACAAGTAATTAGAGCTAAAAGTGCGAGTAAATATATGAAATTGCCTTCTATGAATATTAAAGTAATCACTGGAACTTGTGCAATAACGTTTAGAATCATTTGGTGGCCATCTTCCTAATTTTTTCAACTCTTCAATTCTCTCACAATCCTTATTTCTGTCACACGCAAAATCTTTTGATCTCAATGGTTTAATCGGTTTTCCAAAATCTTCACAGCATTGCGATATGCCTTGCTGTTCCACACAATGCCTCGCCCGAACACAGTCTTCTTCTTTTTTTAGGATCTATTAAACCTTGATCTGGTACAATTGGTTCCACAAGTTTTGGTTTATCGTATGGACGTTTTGGCTGTAGTAATGATATTTTGTCTCTTCCCAAAGGACATTCAGTTATACCTTCTTGAATCTCTTCATCTAGACAATCAGAAAATGCTGGGTAAGGGCTCTGTGGTTTTTTACAATGAATTGTATGATCTAACTCGCACGTCTCTCTTCCTTTCGGGGGACAATTTTTTTAATGTAAATTTAGGACATTTCTTTTTTTTACAGTCTTTTTTTTTATCACACTTTTCTTTTTTTACCGCGATAACTGGATTCATATCTAGGGAATTGGGGTGCACATTGTATAGAAGATTCCTTAGATAAAATAGTAAAGTCGGTTTTATTGATGTCTTTAACAGCTACTAAAACAAATGTTAGAATTAGTAACATGAATTTGTATGTAGTTACTTACATACTTACTGTTGTTAGTCGTAGAGGAGAAGTTAATTCGGGATGTACTATTGGTTCTCCGGGGACATAATATGTGCGAACTGTTGAATCGTAATGTTCTATATTCTGAAAATACAATATTTTGTTGAAACTGTACTATCTATCTATACAAGGTCAGACAGTTCAGGTGATCATATTGCAACAGGTGATAGATCATCAAAAGATAAATTTGTTATATTTTGACAGTTACAGCTCCTTAAAAGAATAGCATAAATTACAGTTTTCAGACGGCAGACAGTGACGTCTGAGGTAGGCGCAAACTTGATATAAGCATGCAATCTGCATTACAGTCATGGTGCCAACTTTATACCAGTTGGAATCTGCATTACCGACACTGGATGGAAATTCAACAGCGGTTTTTGTTTTAGTGATGTTGTTATTAATGTAGGGGTCCTGGTGGGTCCCTGAAGAGCCACGGAGCCTAGGCGTGAGCATTAGTTAGATTAGATTATGAATGCATACGTCGGTCTACCTGTTTACCAATTTTGCATTTCCCTCCTCTGCTTTGAGTCGGTAATGCAGATCCCTACAGGAGTGTAGGTCTGCATAATGTCGACAATGTAGATCGCATACTTATCAACTACTATGAAGTTGGCGCATGCCTTTGATATCACTATCAACAGTAATCGTAAGATTATCTACTTTGGTGGCAATATGTAATTTATAGAGACGCATTTTTTGATTAACCAGTTCATCCTTATCTCATTTACAAGAAGTTATTTGGGGAAGTACGAAATGATTTTTCACTCCCAATTTTTTCATTTATACTCTTTTAAGAAATATAACTCACTCAACTAATGGCCGATTTTGCAGCGTTAAGCTAGGCTTATATTTAAGCAGCGTTTAGACAGTGGCTTTCACCATTCGATTGTTGTTAGAAACGTCACAATCTAGGTTAGACTGTAAGTCGAGTTTAACGCTACGGTGCAATCGGTCATTAATAATTTAAAATTTATTTTGCTTTTAGTCATTATTAGACCGAGAGGTAGCGATAAATTCCAGGGACGACTTACGTAGATATAATACTATATTGTAAACACCCAATGAAACATTCACAAACAATATGAAATTATAAAATATTCTTGTCTATGCAATAAATCTTTTTTTTTTATAAAAATTGGAACAAAATATTAAAGGTTTTTATCAGGTATTTGGATGGACCACAGCTATAAAAAACAATTACTTACTGACCGACGGGACACGATATTGTCGAGTGTCCAAAACAATTCATAGATGGATATGGGCAGATCGCTGACCATATTGAAAATTAATACCCCAATGACTTCGAAGTCATTGCCATACACTCTAAATACGTAATATTTATAGAACGTCCAAGTGAATAACACGTAGATACATAAACAATTCGAAAAGATAACGGAGGTTAACTTTTTAAAACGTCTCGTTCAATTTTTGTAAAAAAGTGTATTAGTATGGTAATGTTCAAGTCCATCGAAAACTACACTAAGAAAAAAAATTTATCATATAAATTGGACAGTATTAAACAAAAAAGTATTCTAAACTAAATTACAAATACGTCTGGATTAGCATGGATGAAACCACCAATGCTTGAGGAGAGAAGATGGCAAATGTTTTAGTGAGTGCATTAATGCAAAAAAACACACCATATAAATCAGACAATCGTCAAACCAAAGCCGGAGCTGCACGAACGGAAGTTACACAGAAAACCTCGCGCACACACACACACAACCAATCTCTTCGACTTTGTCACAGTGGAAACCGGGATTGGAACCCGGAAGTCGACAGGCAGTAAACCAACTACGTTTGTCACTTAATGCTCTGCTCACTGCGCCACCGAGCTCGGTGGAACAGCGGGCTAAATATTAGTAATGTAATTTTATTTCTTCTTACCTTCTTTGGGTATTGGCCATTGTCCTATCCATTATTTAAAAAGAATTGTTAAATAAACCTCTACGCCAAACGGATTATCAGAGGTTGGTTTGGAAAAAAATGTTTTTCCTTATCCAAAAATGTCACACATCTAAAAAATAATAGCCTGAAAATGAAACTTAAATGTCAAATATTTTAGATGATTTAAAATTGATGTTTCGATACTTTCTGATTCCGTTCTCAAAATTTGAGAAAAATGTTTTTGATAAAAGATATTTTCTTTTTTTTGCAATATCAAACACATTTGTTTTCTGTTTATATATTTCCATAGATTAATCCTTTTGACGCAGAGGTTTATTTAACATTTTTTTTCCATAAATTTATGGGACAATGGCTTAATACCCTAAGAAAGTGAGAAGAAACATTATAGGATGCCACAAATAAATAACTACACTTTGAATCTCGTGATTGTTAGTTACAAATATATGTGTGTGTTAGTATTATATTCACCAATACTTTCAGCCCTCTTTGTATTAACTTTGCATGTTACCGAAACTCGCTTAAATGACTACAAAGTAAAATATTGTGTCATATATGCATAAACATAATACGCGGTGACACATCACCAAACGTCAACCCTGGAATTGACGTCATTTATCGCTACCTCCCAATATCTAGTTATTATATAGTTTTAAATAAACTGTTTTATTTGGAAGCGGACACAGTAATTTGAAATGAAATGAAATATAATAACGCTAAAATTTTTTTGCAAATTATTATTTTTTTAACTTTTACAAAATCTTATTACAGATATATCTTTTTAAACAATTATTTTCCCAGCTATTTGCCAAAATGCTGAAACTTGGCTTATGAAAAAGATAATATGCACATTATGTCCTTTATAAGTTTTGAAGTGACTGTTCAACTATTGAGAATTTTTGTTTTATTTATCTTTGGTTTTACTGGACAGAGTAGTTAGAATTAAAAATGACATTATTGAGTTAGTCGTACTGTACATAATGTGCATATAATTTAGGTTTCAACGTTTTGGCAAATAGCCGGTAAATAATTGTTAAAAAAAATATATGTTATACTTATCTGTGATAAGTTTTTGTTAGTTAGAAAATAATAACTAGCAACAAATTTTTAGCGCTATTATATGTCATTTCATTCAATATTTTAAATTTTTGCTAAGAAAAGGATACCTAATTTTTTTTTAAAGTATAATAATTTATTTCAATTCTAAATTATTTGATAAGAAGGCCTCTGAAAATATCAGCTATCTAAGTTCCAGCGCCTTTAAAATATTACTAGTTCTCGTAAACTATCGATCACATCGACTTTTAACAGATGTATATTTTTTTATACATTTTTTAATGTTTTAGAGTTATATTACCTAAAAGAGTACAAACGAAAGAAATGTAAAGAGAAATAGGAAATACCTGCATAGCCAAAATATCCACCTCTATTAACCAATATTTTATTATCGTACATCTTATAGCTCGGAGTTATATCTGGAAAAAAATTAATCCATGCCCCATTCTGCATATGTAACTTTCTTATGTAATTTTGGACCTTAGTTAATTAGTAAAATTCTACTTATTTTTTTGGTAGTTTAATTCACTCCTTGTATACACAGTTCGGCAGTTACATTGGATCAGAAATTTTCGTCGAAATCTACCATAGATATACAAAAATCAAAAGTAAACTCCCTTTCATTTTTTTGTACAGAATACAAAAATGTAGTTAACATTTTTTTAGAAGGTATATAAATGTGTTGCACACTACAACTGTTTATCTTTACGGGGGATGCTTAATAATTCTGGATTATACGTGAAACTTTTAAAAGGATTTCTAGTCGAGAAAATAAAGCACTAAAAACGGCTCAACCTCCGAAATTTCCGCAGCAAGACGGATTTTAATGCGGTTTTTTGCATTCGATTCGTGAAAGCATCAGGAAATTTTGTGGTAAAAATGCATTGTTCAAAGTGCATTTAGAATAATTAATTTGCAACTCGGTAAAAATTGATTGAAATGAGTCCAAATTTGTTACTCGGGGGTTTTCGGGGTCGCTGAATACGAATATCACGGCGGCAATGGCCTCCGAGGTACCTGGAGCCCAGGGTGGATACTATCTATCTCATCTCCTGGAATTTCATGTGAATTTGTAATATATTTAGTTGAAACTCATTACTCGGGGGTTTTAGGGGTCGCTGAACACGAATATCATGGCGGCAATGACCTCCGAGGTACCTGGAGCCCAGGGTGGACACTATTTACCTCATCTCCTGGAATTATCTTGAGTATAGCATCATTTTTAAACGAATTTGCATATGTTACTCTAAATTATTTATTTAAATATTATAATACTACCAACTTTGTCTACTGGAGCCTGACAATTTTTTTTTGAGTTTGGCGCGCTTAGTGTTGGTGCAGACGAAGAGAATGAAGAAGAAAACTTCAATGTGTAATTAAACAATAAATGTTTTTCATTGTATAAGTTTGTGGTATTTTTTTAAACAATAAAACATTACAAATACAATTGGAGTTTTCAGAAATTATTTTTGAAAAATATTGTTTGAATCTACATCTTCATTATAATATATAAATAAATAATTTTGAGTAATATGTATATGCAAATTCGTATAAAAATTATGTCATACCCAAGGTAATTCCAGGAGATGAGGTCCACCCTAGGTTCCAGGTACCTCGGAGAACGTTGCCGCCGTGATATTCGTGTTCAGCGACCCCGAAAACCACCGAGTAACGAATTTCAACTAAATATATTAAAAATTCACAAGAAGTTCCAGGAGATGTGGTCCACCCTGGGCTCCAGGTACCTCGGAGGTCATGGCCACCGTGATATTCGTGTTCAGCGACCCCGAAAACCTCCGAGTAATGAGTTTCAACTAAATATATTACAAATTCACATGAAATTCCAGGAGATGAGATAGATAGTATCCACCCTGGGCTTCAGGTACCTCGGAGGCCGTTGCCGCCATAATATTCGTATTCAGCGACCCCGAAAACACCAGAGTAACACATTTGGACTCATTTCAATCAAATTTTACCGAGTTGCAAATTAATCATTCTAAATGCACTTTGAACAATGCATTTTTACAATGCAAATATACAATTTTTCATTTGCTATTCATCAGATTAGTTCACAAAATTTCCTGATGCTCTCACGAATCGAATGCAAAAAACCGCATTAAAATCCGTCTTGCTGCGGAAATTTCGAAGGTTCAGTGCTTTATTTCCTCGACTATTCTAGCTATCATATAACTGGACATATCGAGGTCAAACGCACTATTGCCCCACCCTGTATATTGCTGACTTTTGCAAATTATCGTATATCTCACTTAAGGAGAGGACTAAAATTATATATCTATAATCGTTTCGAGATAAAGCTGTTTAGTTCAATTAGTATCAGTTTCTTGCTTGAGTTTTTGAAAACCTTATAACAACTACTGTACTAATACGTTAAAAGAACAATGATAATTTTAATTTTCATAGTAATACCCTCCAATTATTGCAAGTAACAGACAAGTTTTAAAACGGTAATAATAAACATCCGCCACGGATTATATCAAAGTTGTCATGAACATTTTTTCCAAAATTTAGGGTGTTCACATATCAATGTAACTTTAAATATATTATATAATAATTTAGCACATGCAATCAAAACCACTTCGATAAAATGTACCAGGTTTCAAAACAATGTGATTCAAAGCGAATTTTGTTTATAAAAATTTGACAGCATGTTTATAAAAAATACTGGGTATTTTTGCTTAGAACTCTGTGTAACTATAACATTAGCAAAAAAATATAATTCGTGTACAGTCTCTAATCACCAATGAATTTGTCTTTGCAGCAAAGAAAATGTTAAAATAGATTATTTTTGAAAAAATTTACAGGCAATCAAATTCAGTTAGAATATATCGTGTGTCAATTTGAAAAGCTTCCACCCGAATTATCTCGGGAACAGAGTGATATTAAATAGCATCGAGATGTTATTGCTGTATGAATATCAACAAAAGAGCAACCCCGTCACTCCCAGCCTCCCTTACTTTAGAATCTTAAAGGCTTAATTTTCAATTAAATCAAGTGAGAGAATTCCGACTTTCTTTGCACTTTTAGATGTGACATTTTTAGCATTTATTACTATTTGTGCACAAATATTATCTCTCTATTGAAATACCTTGGTATTTTATTATACCTTTATTAGTTAACTTCAAAACGTATAGTAAACCATATTCATTATATAAAAAAATAATGGATGGCTATGATTTTTTATGATATGTCAGTCACTCTTAATTATTATGATTGGCAACTTATTGACAGCATCGAGTATTTAAGATTAGCTATTTGGGTAACTGTGCATCAAATTGTGCTATGACACTTTATAATTTATGTAATATTTTAAGGAAATATGATTGCGTCGTTATAATCAGAAAATATTTCTGTCACATTGATGAGACTTATATTTTCAGGAGTTTCCATTATGTAAAAAGTTTTCTTTATTGTTTTAATAATTACACCCAAAGTAATATCTGCGGACAAAAAAACTTGTCATTTTGAAATGTTATAAGCAATACGAGCTCGACAGGCCCAATTTAAACAATGATGCGATTTTAAATTGATGGGACATTTTCAGTGTAAGTATAATAAATCTATCGTTGATAATAGTGTATTATTCAATGAGCATGTAATGGTGGCTATTATTCACAAGGGTGAAATCACCATAGTGAATAATAGCCACTACATGTGAATAAAATACTATGCTCTCTCCACGACTATTAAATAATAACAATTTTTAGTAAAACATCTTAATAAAAGTTCTGACACAGTTTGATGTTTCAAATCAAATAGCAATTCCGCCTTTTGACTGACATGCAGTGGTGGAGATATGGCATAGCCCGGTTGTGCATTGCAGAAGCGCCCATACTTGCAGAGGGGACCCGTGTACGCGATGAGCCAGAATCAGACACAGACACGGCCGCAATGACATATCATATGACATGTGCTTTTTATCTCTTTTAACTTGACTTATCAGTTAGTTATTTACATTTTATTAGATATACGAAATTTTTAGGCTTTTATTTTACTCATTAATAGTTCCTGTAACTAGTTCCTATTATTTTTCATATATTTTAGAATGTTTGATTTTTTTCCTGTCATAGCTTATCATAAATTATACCATAGTCTATATTTTCGTTTTCGTGTATTACATTTTTTCATTAAACAAATATTTTTAATATGGTTTGGGGGCCCAAATAAATTTTCTGCACAAGTGCCCTACGACTCCTTGCTCCGCCACTATCCAACCGCCCTCAGAATTTCACATAGAGTAGTTCTCCCTCTCTTATATTATAATAAAATTAGTGCAGCTTCTACTAAATTGTCCAAAATATAAAATTGATTTTCCTATTATATCCGCGGATAATTTCGGCAGATCCTTTTTAACATGATAGCTGCCACGTAGTCCGCCGTTGACCCACGTCACTGTATGATTAACACGCCTCATTTATTTTGCGAGTTCACTCTTGTCACGTCAACCTTAAGACATACATCGTGGGTGAACGGCGACACACGTGGCGTAGCGGTAATAAGATTTACAACATTTATTTAGATAGGATATTTGTCTTTGTTAATTAGAAGATATTTATTTATTGATACCTACTGTATAAACAAAAAATGGACAAGCCTGGTACATCTGGTACAAGAAAACGAAAACTTCATAGAGTTACAAATATAGGGGAAAATTTTACCTCAGATTCCAAGTCCGATGGTCTGTATTCTCTGGATGATAGTGGCGAAGATGACATATATTGTACTACCTGATGAGTCTGAGGAAAGTAGCGAGTTTTCAAGTGACGAAGATATACAAACTCCACCACAAAGTTCTTTGCCTTTATGGCGAATTATAACAGGTATTTTTGTTTCTCAGTATTTGTCGATGACTCTATAATCGAATTAATGATACAAACAAAAATACATCACAAGTCTTGGAAAGAAATTGACTAAGCCGACATAGCCGCCTATTAACACGTTAAGCGCCATATATACCCAAAAAAAAAATTTCCTCGGGGCCATAATGTCATTTTGCCTGAAACACTTATGATCTGTTGAATAATGAATAACCAGCATGTTTTTGATTTTTTTTTGTTAATTATTTTTCAACAAATTACTAATTACTTGTGTGCATCTGTGTAGATGCATTGGCCCCAGAGATTAGATACCCTCTTTTGGCCATGAGCAGAAGAAAAAGGGCGAGTAATTACCCAAAAAAGAACAAAACAAACGCACTATAAATGTTTGGTATGTAATATGTATATTTGCGTAGAATGTTTTTTTTATTATACACAGTTCATATAAAAAATAGTTTGCTAATTGAAAATAATTCAGAAATTATTTAGAATATTTTTACTTCGTTTGCAGTTGTTTATTTGAAGAATTATATGTTTAATTATCATTTGTTTTCAAATAAAAGCTTTAAAAATACAATTTCTATTACTGTATAAAATGTACTTCATCTGTAGGATTATGATAGAAAAAAAATCATGGACCATCGAACTGTCCATCCCACCGGGCCACGTAGATTTATGAACCATATTGTTATATGTATATTTAGCATCCTTATAGATGCTATGGGTCAGTAAGTAAAGCTCTACGTGAGTATATTGAGGGATACACGCGGCCCAACTATCAAACTTGCTATGCATCCTTGAGGACACACATGGCGCTTAACGTGTTAAATTGTACAGATAGCTCTCAAATGAAAATAAAAATTTTTTTGTGCTTTTTACTTTGGATGGGTCTAAATAGAATGCCAAGTATTGGGGACTACTGGAGCACAAAGAACATTTATAAAAATTTTGTGGCTAGTCGTGTTATGAGCCGCAATCGCTTTGATATTCCTTTGCGTTTCTGGCATTTTGCGGATAACTCAGAAAATATTAGTGGTGACAAACTTTTCAAGATAAGAAATCTTCTGAATATGCTGAACAAAAAGTTTGAGAAGTTCAAAGAGACATCTACATAGCTTTAGATGAAACAATGGTTCCTTTCAGGTGGAGGCTGTCGTATAGTCAGTACATACCGGGCAAGCGGCATAAATATGGAATAAAGTTAATCAAAGTTTGTGATACTGATGCTTATATGCACAGAGTGGAAATTTATCAAGGTAAATCTATTACTAAAGGTGGGAATTTGACAAAACTTGTAGTATTGCGACTTTGTGAAGCCTACCTAAACAAAGGAAGGATAATTGTCACCAATAATTTCTACACTGGGATAGAGCTGGCTAGAGAGTTGACAAAAATACTTATCTGATAGGAACTTTAAGAAAAGGACTACCGAAAGAAGTTACTTCGACAAAATTGAAAAAAGGTGAAATTGTAGGTAGGGAGAATCCAAATGGCGTAGTAGTTTTGAAATGGAGAGATCAGCGCGATGTATATGGGCTAAGTACTTGTCATACACTAGATAAGATCGCAATAGGTAAAAAAAAATAGGAAAAGTGAGGACATAGTTAAACCTCAATATTGTGAACTATAATATGGGTAAAGCTGGCATTGATTTATCGGACCAGCTGTCCAGTGACTCTACTCCAGTCCGAAAGTCACTCAGGTGGTATCATAAAACTGCCACAGAACTCCTATTAAGTACTGCGGTCGTAAATGGTTACATTCTTTATATATCCATAACAAAAGGTGTATTAAAGTTCAAACTTGGTAATAAATTTTCGAATTCTAAGAATTGAAAAGACCAAATGAGCACGTTTTTGTAATAAATTTAGTAGCAAATTCCGATTAAAGCAGTTTTTAGGTTACACAAATAGTACTTGGTGAAATCAAATTTAATATTCACAGGAAAGCAGCATTTGGAAATGGCTTTCATTCGAGATATCGCAAGAGGTAGGGTGCCATTTAAGATTCTAAAGTATGGGTGGCTGGGGATCAGTGGGTTGCTATATTATTGATTTTTATACTTAGCAAATACTCTCTTCGATTCCATTTAATACAGTTAAAACCGCTCTAATATTTCTCTCGCGTTTCCCGAGATAGTTGGGGTGGGTATTTTTTTAATTGACACTCGATATGTAGATTCACTATTTACTCTTAAATACTTGATTATTAAAAAGAAGAAAATGTAAATTTACCATCGTGGATTTTCTTAATGTTCACCACTTTTGCGGGTTGATTAGTAACAGCAACAGTACTAAAGTTTTTCTTATTTTTTAAATTATCATCGCTTTTCTTAGGTTTGGGATCAAATCCGTATTGTCTTCTATTACAAGTCCAGTTAGTAACCTTCTTTGAATAGGGCTCAACTTCTTCATCCATACATTCTGAAAATGATGGAAATGGTGACGGCTTTTTCTCACAACATACTGGTAATCGCTCTTTAGTACAGTCCTCTTGTACCTTTTGTGGACAATCTTGTAGAACCATATGAGGGCAGTGTTTTAACTTTTTACAGGTTTTCTTTGGGTTGCATTTTTTATTTTTCTTGCAATCATCCTCAGGAAAACAAGTAACGTTTCCTGTAGATATGGGACGTGCTATACTTTCTTGACGTCTATTTGCCTCAGTGCCTAATTCTCTTATGTTCAATTTTTTCGTTATCTTGCAGTCGCCCTCAGGAAAACAAGCAATGTTTCCTGTTGTTACTGGTCGTGTTGAATTTTCTTGACGTACATTTGACTCAGTGCTTAAGTTTCTTATATTCGTGTGCAAAAGGCTTTTATTTTGCCGAGTTCGAGGATATATTTTGCTAAGAATTGCTTTCAAATCAATTTTTCTGTTTTGACCAAAATTAATATTACTGCAGTTTTTTTCTAGATCACTTAGTGTCTTCAATAAGAATATAGTTGGCAGAGATTTAGTTTCATTTTCTGTTAAATTACAAATTGTTGGTTTTGAATTATCTTGCTCCTCTACCATATTAGTGTTCAATCTATTTATTTCTTTCCACATATTAGCTGCTTTATTCCTACTTTCAGGTTGTGCAAATTTTAAATTTTTCTCCGATTTTGTTTGTTCTTTTAATCTTTTATTTATCAATCTGTTGACATTTAATGACTTTAATTTAATCTCTTCTTTGGCATTTTCCCTATCTAGTATTTTATTAACAGAAAGCTTTTTTGTACAATTCTTCTTGTCATCAAATTTTGATTTGCTGTACACTCTGACCGTTGAGTCAGTGTTGAATTTTCTTTTGGTATTAACATTTACATTTTTACTATTTTTATTTTTACATTTGTTTTCGTTGCTAATATTCTGTGTATATTCCCAACAGCCCCAGTCTGCTCTCGGATAAGGGATGCAAGGATCTTCGCATACACATACCTCTTCTTCTTCTTTACATTTAAGCCTTGGAAGTGGTTTAACGTCTATCATCGGTTGTTCTATACACGGACATGCACCGGCTTTTAGAACTGGTAATTTTTTATCCTTCTCTGCCAAAGTATCATCAGCTCTTGGAAAATCTGCACATGTCAATTTAGGACAATATTTTACAGGTTCAGGAACGTGCAAGTTTAATCTTCTCAAATTAGGGACATCTGTCATTTTGGGTGGTTCCACACATGGGCAATACGATGCTTCTAGAAGAGGTAATGATTTTGACTGTACACAAAGATCATCATCTGCTCTTGGTTTGTCTTTGCAGTCTATCGGTTTAATACATTCTTCTGGGGGGTAACATTTTGCTTCTGGTTCACAAATTTTCTTTAGTTTTATCAATGGAACATCAATCAATGGTGGCGGTTCAACACACTGACATTCTCCGGGAACGTAGACTGGAAGTCGTTTCTGCTTAGGTTTCAATGTGTCATCGGCCCTTGGCGGGCAAGGACAAACTGGTTCACATACTCTTGGTTCATCCGCTAATACCATTTTCAATCTTTTCAGTTTAGGATTTTTGTCGGGTACTTCTGGTTCGACACAAACACATTTTGTAGCTTTTAAGATGGGAAGCTTTTTGGGTTTTTCTTTCCAACAGAAGTCTGCTCTCGTAGCTGCATCGCAAATTTCTACTGGACATTCTCTTTGTGGATAACATACTTCCGGTGGACATACTTTTACTAACCTTTTTAGAGGCACGTCTATCATTTCAGGAGGTTCGACACATTCACAAAACCCTGGTTTATAAATGGGTAGTTTTCGTATCTTTTCCTTTATGTTGTCATCTGCTCTAGGAGCACAGGGGCAAGGATCACAAGGGCAATCCCTAGGGGTGTCTTTAAATACCATTTTAAGTCTGCGTAATCGAGGGTTTAAATCTGGAACCATCGGTTCAACACAAGGACAATTACCAGTTTGTATAATCGGTAGAACTTTAGGACATTCTTTCCGATCATCATCGGCCCTTTCACACGGTTCTGGTTGCGGGCATTCCACCTTTGGGTAGCACTTCTCCTCTGGTTCACAAATCTTCTTCAGTCTGATTAAAGGCACATCTTCCATAGGAGAAGGTTCGAGACATTGACAGTTGCCAGGTTTAAACTGTGGTAAACGTTTTTGCTTTTCCTCCATAAAATCATCAGCACGCGGAGGACACGGGCAAGGATTACATGGACAAATTCTTGGAGGATCTAGAAATTGAAATTTTAATCTGCGCATTTTCGGATTAGTGTCAGGGACTTCTGGTTCTACACATGGACATTTATTTACTTCTAAAACAGGCAATTTCCTCGGATGAACTGTATAACACTGATCTGCTCTTGGTGGACATGGATTTTCTGAGATACATTCCCTGTAGGCTGGTTTCGCTAAACACGGTGGTGGTTTTAATCTCACTTTTGAGGG
This sequence comes from Rhamnusium bicolor, assembly GCA_029963845.1. Lineage (NCBI taxonomy): Eukaryota > Metazoa > Arthropoda > Insecta > Coleoptera > Cerambycidae > Rhamnusium > Rhamnusium bicolor. The sequence continues at coordinate 666,871 of JANEYF010004544.1, forward strand.
AAGGAAGCACCTTTTTGGCTCTTCCACTTTTTCACAACTTGCAGGTTCGAATGGTCTGGATTTTCTTGTGGAACTGCTTGACTTTCCGTAACTATTGGTTGATGTGGTATACACTTTTCTATTACTTAATGAGAGAGTACTTGTCGAGACGGGATTTTTATTAGATACTTTTGTAGTATAAATACTACTTTTTATTTTATCGGTCACATTTTGGTTTGATGCTTCATGCACAGTATCTGTAATTATATCACTTAGGATCTCTTTTGGTGGAGCAGTAGTTTTCGAATGCAAATTTTCACGTTGTATGTACAGTGGTTGAATTGTAGGTGACTGTTGTCTTTGAAGGCCCTTTGTTTGAATATTGTTTGGACGGACTTGAATCTCTAAGCTGCTGCCATTTTCATCATCAATTGAATCATCTGTTAAACGTTTTTCTATGCTTTTTTTTAACGCGTTCTGAGTATGATGGCCAAGGTACTTGCAGACACTTATAATCGCTAATAGGTTGTTTAGTTGTTTTCTCCAAATATACAGGATCTATACTTTGACAAATATTCTCACTAGTGACGAAAGGTGGTGGTTCAATTTTTATTCCAGGCTCATTCCATCGCAATCTGTATGATTCAAATATATTAGTTTTGTTTTCTGTGAGAGTTTTGCCAAGAAAAGCTTCGTCTAAAAATTTTATATTAGACTTATATTTACTGTTTGATAATTTTGATTTACATTTTTCTGCTACTTCTATAGCATCATTAACAAGTTTTGTCTCATCTAATTTAGGCGATAGTTTTTTAGATATATATGATGGATTTAGTTCTTTATGTTTCTGAATGATTTCATTGTAAGAATCAAGTTCTTTCGATGAGAACTTTCTGTCCTTTTCTTCATACGCATAAGCCGTAATGGGAGTTGCTTGTTCTTTAGTTTTCACTGACGACTTCTTACTTGATAAATATCCTCGACGTTGTACCTCATCCATATCGATATCAAAATTCTTTTCGGAAGCTGTTAGTTCTTGCGGAGAATCATTTTCCGCATTGAATTGAGATAAATTAGTAGGCCGATTTTCCAATAAAAGTGGTAAATGAATATTATCAGTAGATCCATAAGGCCGTTGTTTATTTGGTTGTAAATAACCTGCTGGATCATTTGGAATATAATCAACCATATTAAACATTAGCTCGCTTTTGCTTTTTCTTGGCCTTGCGGCTTCAAGTTCATACTGGTTTACTGTCTCATAAGAACGACCACGATGACGATCCTCCTGTTCATCTACTTGTTCATAAATATTTTTAGAAATAAATTTGCGTGATTGCACCTTCTTACTCTCATCTGTGGAATATTCTTTAATTTTATTTAGTTCTTCTAATTCCAAAGACTTCCTTGTGTTCTTTTTGCCCCTTTGGTGTATTCCTTTCTTTTGAATAATGACATCAGAACCTATTGAGAAAAACACAAAGTAGAATAAATATATATGTATATAGTAGAGGAAATAAAGCACTAAAAACGGCTCAACTTCCGATATTTCCGCAGCAAGACGGATTTTAATGCGGTTTTTTGCATTCGATTCGTGAGAGCATCAGGAAATTTTGTGAACTAATCTGATGAATAGCAAATGAAAAATAGCATATTTGCATTGTAAAAATGCATTGTTCAAAGTGCATTGAGAATAATTAATTTACAACTCGGTAAAAATTGATTGAAATGAGTCCAAATTTGTTGCTCGGAGGTTTTCGGGGTCGCTGAACACGAATATTATGGCGGCAACGGCCTCCGAGGTACCTGGAGCCCAGGGTGGATACTATCTACCTCATCTCCTGGAATTTCATGTGAATTTGTAATATATTTAGTTGAAACTCATTACTCGAGGGTTTTCGGGGTCGCTGAACACGAATATCACGGTGGCAACGACCTTCGAGGTACCTGGAGCCTAGGGTGGACCTCATCTCCTGGAATTACCTTGAGTATAACATCATTTTTATACGAATTTGCATATATTACTCAAAATTATTTATTTATATATTATAATGAAGATGTAGATTCAAACAATATTTTTCAAAAATAATTTCTGAAAACTCCAATTGTATTTGTAATGTTTTATTGTTTAAAAAAATACCACAAACTTATACAATGAAAACTTCAATGTGTAATTAAACAATAAATGTTTTTCACTTTATACTTGTTTTCAACAATAACAATTTAAATTTTTATATTTCAAAACATGGAATAAGTGTACCTATGTATACTAATACTCTTCATATACGCGGCTGGGTCTCCAAAACTAGTGACAATACAAGTTGTAAATTTATTATAAACTTATTCTTTTTCATACAAATTACAAAATAATACATATACAATCAAAACCAAATAAGGAACTAAACTAATTTCTGTTAATTATCTCACAATAAATGTTGGAAATAGTTTCCTTGCCTCTTACACATAAATTGCCTCTTTTTGTTGTATAATTTCTAGGCTTTCTAAAAACAGAGGGATTTTAATTTAAACGTTCCATTTTTTCTATAATTCTTTGATTTCGGCTATATTTCTGGAGAGATTTTTTATACACTTTATTTTTAAAAGGCTAAGATTTAAACACAATAAAAATAACTGTTTGCAGAGTAAAAAAAGGTTAATTGCTCAGTGGAAAATGCCAACTATATAGTAAAATACAGCAAAATAAATAATACTTAACCTCAGTAACTAAATAAATATTTATTGCATAGTAAAAATACAGATCAGTAAATAGAATTAAAGCTCGGGAACAACTGATTTATTGCAAAGTAAAATACAGCAATTTCCATGTTAAATGAAACTCATCAAAAAATTCCTAAACACATAGGTGAAAAATAAATGCAACTATAATTAATGACATAATAGGTAAATAAATATTTATTGCACAGTATGTGCCTATTTATAACAAGTTACAAAAGTAAAAAAATATTCGGCTCTTAGGTCTAGTAGTAATGACATTTTAAAGGTCATTTTAGGGTAAGGACAATTAAGGGGATTGATATAAATTTGAACGGTTATTGTTAAAAAAAATACGCAATATACCCATTGTACTGTGCATTGTGTTTTTTACTTTGCGCAAATTAAATTTACTATGATTATACTCATATTACTATGCAATATATTTTTTACTCCGCATTAATTAAATTTACTGTGAATTTTACCTTTTTTTTTACTTTCTTATACCTAATATAAGGAAGTGATCTTTTTCGACCTCGAGATTTTGATTGATATACCGGGTGTAACAGGATCACGATACACCCCCCTTTTCTCCTTTAGTTTTTAAGATAAGTGATTGAAATTTGGGATATCCTATATACATAATAGGGGGCACTGTTTGACATGCAATTGATTTTATTTTTCACCTCCGGTTTCGCCGCAAGTGACACTAACTTTCGATTTTTTAAAAGGAACATCCTGTATATTATTGCATTTTTGAATTCTGCATAATTTTCTGAATCCAACGATACCAAATAAGTGCCATTTCAAACGTCAATATTTTTTATAATACAATTTTTAATTTTCCATTTAAGATTCCGATTTATTCTAAATGACCCGTGTAATGCTAGAAAAATCGAAATCCCGTCAAAAATACTAAATTACGTGATTTATGAGCAAATAAACTTCATCAAAATGGTTTTTGGGTCAAAACTCAATTTTTGCAAATGGAACCATATTGGTACCGTAGTACCATTTATTATTACTACTAATAAGGAATTTATTCATCATGTCGTATTAAAATGTGCGATAAATACAAACAAAATTACAGCTAAAAGAAAATAAGAGAAATTTTTTTTATTTTAATTAAATGTTAAGAAGTAACCAATTAAAGTCGCTTTAAACGATGATGAAAAAGTGGACATGTTAATTATTTATGGGGAATGTAGAAAAAAATGCCATTGCGGCTAGACACCTTTATGCCGAACGATATCCTGATAGACAATGTCCAGCCAAAAATTATTTTAAGTGTCTTGAAAATCAATTCCTAAGTGAGCCCAACAATGATCCCGAAGAAAATTTCATTCTTGACGAAGGAACGGAAATTAAAGTTTTGACTCGAATAGAAGTTGATAAGACTGTTTCGTTAAGGCAAATTGGGTTTGAATTGGAAATCAATCACCAAAAAGTAAGCCGAATTTTGCAGAAAATCCACTAAAAATCTTTTAAATACCAATTGCACCAGCACTTGTACGAAAATGATTACGAACGTAGGATGGAATATTGCAATTGGATTTTGTAGAATAAGGTGCAGCCAAACAATGATTTTTTGGAATGATTTTATTTTCAGACAGGTCTAGGCTTACAAATTTGGGATTATTTAACCGACAAAATACAAAATATTGGTCACAAAAAAAATCAAAATTTATTATGGCAGGGTAACTTTCAAGTGCTGCTCGGTTTCAATGTTTGGATTGGAATAATCGATAGTAAAATCATTGGTCCAATAATATTTGAAGGACCCCTGACTGGTGTCAGATACTTGGGATTTCTGCAAAATGAAATTGAGGACAGTTTAGCTGAATTACCTTTCCATTTACGACAGGGAATGTATTTCCACTAAGGTGGCGCTCCTCCCCATAATTCAAGGATAGTAATTGATTACCTTCAACGGAGATTCGGAGAAAACGTAATTTCTACGAATGGTCCTGTGAGGTGGCCTCCAAGGTCACGTGATTTAACAACCTTTGATTTCTTTGTTTGGGGTCATTTAAAAAATATTGTCTACGCAACCGCCGTTACAACACGACCTGGAGCTACGAGTAAGACGCGGAATTAATAGCATAACTGCCCAGCAATTGGCGAACATTCTTCGAGAAACAGCTATGCGAGTTTGGAAGAGCATTGACGTTAATGGACAGCATTTTGAACAACTGTTGTAATGTTTTGTGTTCATTTTTTGTATTCCAAAAACACCTTATATATAACAAGGTAATTAGAACAAAATTGTAGTTTCTTATTTTCTTTTAGCTGTAATTTTGTTTGAATTTATCGCACATTTTAATACGACATATGAATGAATTCCTTATTAATCGTACTAATAAATGGTACCACGGTACCAATATGGTTCCGTTTTAAAAAATTGAGTTCTTCCCCAAAAACCATTGTGATGAACTTTATTTGTTCATAATTCACGTAATTTAGTAGTTTTGATGGGATTTCGATTTTTCTAGCATTACACGGGTCATTTAGAATAAATTGGAATCCTCATGGCACACTTATATGGAAAACTGAAAATTATATTATAAAAAATATTAACGTTTGAAAAGTCACTTATTTGGTATCGTTGGATTCAGAAAATGATGCAGAATTCAAAAATGCAATAATGTACAGTGTTCCATTAAAAAATCGAAAGTTAGTGTCACTTCCGGCGAAACCGGAGTGAAAAAGAAATCACTTGTATGTCAAAAATTGCTGCTTGTGTATATAAGATCTCCCAAATTTCAATCAGTTCTTCAAAACTAAAGGAGAAAAGGGGGTATACCATGATCATGTTATACCCTGTATACGTTTTGAACTGTCCTGAATCCATTCTGACTATATTTCGAATGTATGTCTGTGCGTGTGTGTGTGTGTGTGTGGGGATGTGTGTGTGGTTGTGTGTGTATGTGTGTGTATCCGCGATAACTCAAAAAATACTAATGGGAGACTTCCCAAATTTGGCAGTTAAGATTTTCAACATTTTAGGTGACACATTAAATTTAGTAAATGTGAAGAAACATAATGAATTCAAGAAGAAGAAAGGTAAAATTTCTGGAAAAAAATAAAAAATTTGTATTGTATTTCTCGACGAATTTCGACGAATTATAATGAAAAACCATAACTTTATGAAAAAAAAATCTGTCGGTATGTCTGTAGCATAGCGATAGCAGCCATAGTTTTTAAAATAAAGCCCCGACTTTTCATTTGTTTCAATTTTATCTTTTGGATTGCCTAAAAGTAGTTGTAGTTTGTTTCCCGATGAAACTACAACAACTTTTAGGCAATCCAAAAGACAAAATGAAAACAAAAGAAAAGTCGGGGATTTATGAAATTAGCTGTAAGGACTGTAATCAAAAGTATGTTGGACAGACTAGACGATCAATTCAAACTAGATTCAAAGAGCATATGGTCCATCTCAAATATTGTAGAACAAATAAGTCTAGTGTAGCCCAACATGCGTTTGAGAACAACCATAAAATAGATATTAGCAATTTAAGATTAATTAGGAATATAACAAATACTAAACAGCTGGATGCATTTAAAAGCTTGGAAATCATAAAGTGTAAAAATAGTATGAATAGTGACATAGCTCGTTTATTGGTTAGTGGGTCACGGTTCATCGAACCGTGACGGTTCACAGATTTAACTGACTTTTAGCAAAATTCGAAGTAGAATAGTAAATTTAATTAGGTGGGGCCAATAAGGACATAATATCATATCATGTGCCAAAATATACAAGATATACATTTTTGGAGAAACCGTTTTTTGCCACAATTTTTTTTATTTTACAGTCAATAGTTTTGCTGTTTGAAGATATATTCCTTAGAAAAAATGGTATACATGCAATTTTTAAATTTTAGTTTGTCAATAACAGCCATATAATCAAAGTGCCCCCTTAGATGGTCCGCCCTATAATAAGTACCACTCACCGAAACAACTAAGTAAAAATTGAGATAGAACATAACCAAATAACCAAAAAATGCAACTTTATTAATACACACCTCTATATTTTCGTTTATTTTTGTGCTAAAAAGAATTTAAAAACATCTAAAAAATTTATACAGAAATGATGTTGAGAATCGCCCCGGTAGGTCAAATTCTAAAACTGGTAATAATGGTAATATAAGAAAAATTCGGTGTTTTTTGGAAATTTCAACACTTCGCAGGTATCTCTAAAATGAAGAATTATTAGGTACCTGTACATATTTAAATTGGTTCTTAAAATTAGCTAAAGAGTTACTACCATGAAATATTTTAACGTACTTAAATTACACCCTGTATATACAGGGTTGGCCCAATTTTAATAGGAAACTTAGAGAATCGATAAAATACACCAAAATAATATTGATTTTTCATATAAAGTTAACTAAAAATGAATAGTTTTCGAGATGGAGAGCGCATTTTTCCAGAAATAATTGAGACACTGTTATGAAATTCAGAATATGCAAGTTGCATACACCTCGATCCATAGTTTCTGTCTCTCCATTCGAAATTATATAAATGGAAAAATGCAAAACCATATAATTTTTTGAATGGTTCTCAATTAACAGCTAATTGATAAGTAGGGAGTGATTGATTTTGAAATGAGTTTAACAGGATGCATCCTATCAAAAAAATATAAGAAAACCCGTTTGTGTATTAAAGATAGTAAATGTCGAAAAAGAAAGAAAAAATGACTTAATTCAGTGACATATCGTTTTCTTGGGAAGAATATTTTCAACACTCCCCATCGTCACGCCCCTGTTTTTAATGGTGATATAAAAACTACGGTGAAAAGTGTACTAACATACACAACGTTCACCTTCCGAATTTCATAACAATATCTCAATTATTTCCTGGGAAAAACTAAAAATAAATTAAAACACCAAACTAAGAATTTTTAGCTAGGTGTTTTTTATGGCAAATCCATGTTACTTTGGCGTATTTTTTTAAATTTAGCGATTAAAATGTGACCCACCCTGTATAGAAATAACATATAAAAATATCACCCCTACTTCAACTCCTTCTGAACGACAACTACTCTTTAAAAATTTTTAAATTGGGGGGTCGTATGATACCTCATTTGAAAGAGATTTTGACTCTCTAATTAGCGATATAGTTTTTTTTAATATGGGAAATTTAGATTTTAAATTTTGAAATGTGTTTAATATTTTCATTACCTTAAAAATCCCTTACCATCCATTTTCTTCCATGCACAGGGCGATTCAAGTGGCGGTGAGCTGGCCTTATTAAAAAGTATATTTTTTATATCTACAAACAATATTTTCCTCTACCGCCCTTTTAAATTTTTCCAAAAATTTGTCTAACATCCTATATATAGAAATTTAAAACTAATTTTGTAGATAATTATTTATTCAATGATTAAAACCCATTTGCTGCCACTGACGCGCTGGTGCGTTCGATCAGTGCTTGCACGTGTGCTTTCGACGTACCAGAGCTTCCATATTAAGTTTACTAGTGAACTCTGTCCATACTAAGACTAATTTTTATTAGTGCTGGGCATAATCGAATGATTTCAATAATCGGAAAGTGGTATTAGAATATTTCAATAATCGGATGATTATCTGAATGATTGCTCAAATGCTTTTAGGACGAAATGAGAACCGAGAACCGAGAACGATTCGCAATCGACAATCGCTCACGTTTGGGATGGGGTCTCGATTCTTCAGGATCGGGATAATTTAATTTTTTTGTTTTACTTTACGTTACTTTACAGTCACCTGACAGTCACATTAATGCATAAGCTTTTCGTTTATTGCCAATAATTTGTTATTTTATTATTACCAAAATGTTGTTTTTTAGAATTCACCTTTATTTGTACATTTTTGTATATTTATTTTACAAGCTTTATGGTCGATTGCATCGTGGCGTAAATTTGGTTTATAACGTGTGTCTCAAAATCGATGCTCACCATTGTGATCTCGAAACCATAAGAGCTACTAGGTCGGTTAAAAGCTGAATCCAAATTAGGATTTTCAAAAAAGAAAAAAACGAAAATTTTCTGATTTCTCTTTTTGTCTGTAACCAAGTAATTCTTAGTCAGACAGGTTCCTTAGTCAGACAGGTTTTAGACTCTTACACTATTAGGACACTTTTTGGAGACTAATATTTTGGTGTGGAAACGAATGTTCGTATTCTTTTGTTTTCGTGATAACTGTGGCCACTTTTGTTTTTCTTATGGCAGCCATATTGGATTTTTCGTTTTTCAGATAATGCTTAAAAAGAACTTTCAGATGGTGTATCACATGCCGAGAAGAAATTATTTTCCAAGGGACTAATTTAAGAAAAGTTTTCTATTGCTTAACAAAATAAAATAATAGGCCGTGGAAAATCAAGAAGTTATATTGATTTAATGAATATATCTAATACCAACCATTATAAAAAATAACAATAATATTAAGGTTACCAGTTTGACGTATTTAAATAATTTTAATTTTCTGTTAAAATACTGAACATAATCGATATGGAGAAAATTTTGTAATAACAGCAAATTAACGTAATAGAAGAAGATTTAATAAAACTCTTCAATATGACCTCCATTTAGCTCAGTACATTTTTGGCATCTACGCCTTACTAAGTAGATTACTCTTCTGAGAATGTTGGCATTTATTGTGCCGAAAATGTCCCTAAAGATTACGAAAGATCTCTACGAGGCGGTGATGAGCGTATGTACGTGATTTCTGGACCTGATCAAACAAGATTTTGTCAAAGAGCTTAGAAATAGCAATTTCAAGGAAGTTCTTGTGCGTTATTTAATTGTACGTTGGCAGAGTAGTGAAATAATACCATTTTTTGAAAATAGAAAAGTCTTACTGAACTTCGATAAGTGTTACGAATATAAAGTTCACAATGACACTGTTATTTTCGATAAATGATATCTACACGCTAGAAGCTCATGAAGAAGCTGATATGAAAATAGTTTTTCACGCGTGCAATATTCCCGAGGAAGCTAACATTATAATAAAATGTTCCAACATGGACATACTTATTATAATGCTAGCCAACATGGATAAGCTAAAAAAGAATAGTAAAGTTTGGATCCAAACGGGTATTTTAAGCAAACGGCGTATAATTGACTTTTCAGCACTTTATGATAGACACGGAGAATTATTTTGTAAATCAGGGTTTCATGCATTCCCTGATGTGATATCAATCCAGCTTTTTTGGAAAAGGAAAACAGCGTCCTTTAAAATTATTACTGTTAAGCGAACAATTACAACGCGCATTTGCTGAATTAAGCAATGAAGATTGTGACAGACTCACTGTATTCCGAAATATTGAAAAATTTTTTTGTTCACTTTATACGATAAAATCACTTGATTCCGTAGATAATGCTCGTTTTGCGTTTTTTTTTAAAAATTACAAAGTCAATAACGTCATCGAACCATCAAAAAAAAAAACCTACAAAATTTTGATGCTTCATCGATACCTCTTTGTGCAGCTGAATTAAGACCACAATTCTTAAGATCCATGTATATCGCTAGATTGTGGAGCCACGCTCACAAGAAAATTCCGACTAATTTGGTGCCAGAAGACTGCGGATGGGTAATAGTCGACTCCAAATACCAGTTCCAATGGTTCGATGGACCTCAGATACCATCAAACGTTAAAGACGTTATGATCGATCAAGAAAAGCCTGAAGGTACAAATATTTCCACACGCTTTCGTTCTTATATTTGTTAATAGCCATTTTTAATTTTTAATTTTGTTTTTCAACAGATGTTAACGAAATCCAATCTGAGGATAACATCGATTGCGAAAGCGAAGAAGATATGCAGTACGATGAATCCGACACAAACAGCGAAATAGAATAAGTCTACAATTTATTTGTATTATTTGTTAATAAAAAAATTATTTTAATGGTAAACATATCTTCTAGCACTTGTATAATATAGGAATTGTTAACTTATTGTCCTCATAATATAATTAACAAAATAATAAATCGTTATAATACATCGTACGGAACTAACTCGTTAAGCGCGATCTAGACCGCGCTCGAGACCGCGCTCTTCAGTACAGTCTGCCCCGATGTTGTCTTCCATTTTTTTCGTCTGCCATTGACAACATAGCTTCCTCAACAGTTTAACAATCATTCTCAAACATTTTTAATCATGAGGCTTATCATTTTTTTCTCACTAAAGATAACGCCGCTTTGTTGAAGTCTGCTGGCCATTTCTCTTCCACAAAATCGTCTGCCAATAATTTTCCGCGTTTCGTAGCACCAAATACTTCACTTCCCAATAATTTTTATCCATGAGCATTATCATTTTTTTCATTGTAAAATTTGTCATCTTTGACCGTCCGCCCCCCGCCTTAATCTTCCTAATAGCGCTGGCAGACTGGTCACTCGGTGTTCGGGAGTGTTAATGGAACCTCTCTAGCTATTCACATTTCATGTACCTTATACCTTGCTTTTTCATGTAGCCAGCTCTCCGTCTATTATAACACCGCACCAAATATTGAATCCAAACCTAGTTTGGAATTTTCTTTGCGTAGTTACATAAGGATTTTCTGTTGCCAAGTGGTGATAATTGTGCTTGTTAAAGACTCCACAATTTGTAAAACGACTTTCGTTGGTCCATATGTCTCTCGATTGCAAATCAGGTTATTCTTCGCATTTCTGATTAAACCAACGACAAAATTCAAGTCTTCTACCAAAATCATTATTGTTTAAAGCTTGGATAATAGTAGGTTTGTACGGATGATATTTCCTTTGTTTAAATGTATTGTGTGCAGTTGTCTCAGTCTCAGGAATATTTGTTTCGCCTGCAATTTGTCGCACTGCTATGCAGGGACTATTGTTAACAGCTTCGAGAATATTATTTGTGCGGTCAACATTTTCAATATCATACGGGTCTCTTTTATTATCAAAACTCTCGTAATTTAACAAATTATTTACAATTCTTCCAAAAACTGTTCTATGTTGTTGCATTCTCTCCGGAAATGTTTTTAGATAGGAAGCCTATGCGTTTTGTGAATTTCTATTTACTTTTAAATAACGTATAAAATTTTTCTTCATTTGATAATTTGTGCGCCATTTTGCAATAATCACACTCTTGAACAGTAATAATAAGTATTCTTGAACAATTTACAATAATGCCTCTACTATTTATTGAAAAACTGTCAACTAACAGCAATGCTTATTATTTGTTTTAAACCTAATAAATTTTACTGAAAGTTACGTGTGAATTTGGTCGTTTTTAGAAAAGCATTTTTCAAATTTTACTAATTATTAACTAATTTTCATGCAAGAATGCCTTTGATGAAGATGATTTCTCTGTTCAAATTTTGAACACTTAAACTGTTTTAAGTCTGAATAAGCAACTTCCTTGTATCTGGCTTTACAAAAACTTTTTGATTTTCCATGGCACTATTTTGTTTTGTTAGGCAATGGATAACTTTTTTAAATTAGTCCCTTGAAAAACAATTTTTCCTTGGCATGTGATACATCATCTGAGAGCTTCTTTAAGAAAAACAAAAGTTACCTCCGATATCTCGAAAACAATAGCGAGCATTTACTTCCTGACCAAAATATTAGTCTCCAAAAAGTGTCCTATTAATGTAAAAGTCTGAAACCTGTGTGACTACTTGGCTACAGCCAAAAAGAGAAATCACAAAATTTGCGTTGTTTAGCCGTGATTTCTTAACGGATTTGGAATCAGCATAAAATTTGCTAAAACTTATCCCGTTTAACAGACCTTATAGCTCATTTTTCCGAGATCCTAATGATGAGCATCGAATTTGGGACACACGATATTTAAGTCTAATTTAGATTGTGACATTTCTAACGATAATCAAATAATGAAAGTCATTGTCTAAACGCTACTTAAATATAAGTGTAGTTTAAAGCTACGATGCAATCGGCCATTAGTTAGTTATGTTTTTCATTCCTGCATTCTGAACACTTCCCATCCTAATTCTATGAAATAAACCGTCGCTGTGCTACACGCACACGCAACGGCGCAACAGGCAACCAACGATAATTTATTATTTTAAATTTTAGTACAGCGTGAACCGAATCCGAGTATCAGAGTGATGCATTCTGAATGCATAGTGATTACCTATTGCGTCAACTGAACCCGAGAGTCGAGGTTGTGTTGTACGTGATTTGAGTGGTGGTCGAATATCATTTGAATTCTTTCTCAATAATCGAAACGTTTCGAATATTTGAATAATCGATTGACCGATTATTTTTCATTCGAATGATCGCATTAGTAATTTCTATGCTAGCCAGTAAGTGATGGCATTGCGAATCAATACATTTAGATGTGAGGGCACTCCGATTACGTATTTCTAGACAATTTACGTGTGCAGTTCGAGTTTGTTTCATTTCAAGTTATTGTAGTTTTACAGTTGGAGCAAATATATTAAAAACTGATCTATTTCTGTGGTGAAAAGAATAAGTAATTAAAACAATAATTACCGCCAGTTTCCTTTATATTAGATTTTTTCCATGTTCCGTAGAATAGTTTATTGTCAATTAAACTGTAGCTTTTGGGCTTAGTTGAGGGAAAAGAGTAAGATCTTCTGTGATGCTGCCTTGATTGATCATTTCTTTTGGTTTCTCTTCTAGGTTCTCTTTTAGTGGGAGAAACGGAACGAAACAAACGCATTCGATTACATGGTGATGGTACAGAATAGTCCTAAAAATCACAAATCATTATTTTATAATTATTGGTAATAAGAAAAATTGAAGTAACATTTATATTTATTAATTTTTACTCACAAATTCTTTGGGATAGTAAAACTTATGAAAAATTAATTTAATTTAATCTATGGGTGCAGAAGATGGGCCATATGCAGAATTTGAGGACCAATTTATCACAATAAATTTATTGGCAATAAAAGATTTATTTGCCATTTCTCTTAAAACTGCAATGATACTACTATTAAGTTTAATACAATGCGCTAAACTAAATTATTTTCCTAGACTAGCTTGTATTTTTTATCAAGAATAAATTCAGTAGCCCATATCTCAAAAATAATTAATGATAATAGCATAAGGTGAAAATATTGTAGAAAAGATAATTAAACGAGCCATACGAATACGCAGAAATAGATGTCAGTTCCGGTTAAACGGGAAGACATATCCGGAGATGATTATGTTTCAAATAACTAATGAATGTAGTATTATCCATCCCGTGCATAACATGCATGGTTTAAAAATTAAAAAAAATGGTTTTTTGAAAATTGTTACCTTGTATATTTCAAATCTGACATTAGTTTTCTTAGTTGATTCGGTCTCCATGGCAACAAGTGAATGTTACTAGTTTTGAGATGTTTGTTTCTCGTAATAATAATGTCAGAAAATCCAGTGCACACCTTAAGTGGATCAACACAAGTCATACATATAGTACAAAATAATACATTAGATAGGGAAGAAGTAGTACAGTCGCTATGTACAAAAATAATCGCTGAAATTGCATTAATTCGATACCACAATTTTCTTCTTTTAATCGTTGGGGGGAGGGGGGCATTGGTAGTCTAAATGAAGATTTCCTGGACTCCACATATAACACGACCCATCAGGTTGTACGGATCGCCAATGATATCAAAGTGCAATATAACCTCGGTAAGAGTACAACTATGGTACTTTTAGATATTGAAAAAGCTTTTGATACCGTCTGGATACCAGGCATTATTTATAAACTACACCGGTACGACTTTCCTGACATTCTTGTTAAACTAATTCACTCCTATCTGAGCGGTAAAACGTTGCAGGTAAGAGTGAATAATACCCTATCTACATCCCGAAGCATTCGTGCTGGAGTGCCCCAAGGATCGGTGCTCGGATCTAAATTGTATAATATATACGATTTTCCCCAATTCCCTAACAGGAAATTGGCCAAGCTGATGATACCGCGGTATATAGCCACAGCCATAACGCGCAAGCAGCAAATCAGCTGCTGAAATCGCATATGGTCCGTGCATCAGAGTATTATGACTAGTGAAAGTTGAAGGTTAATGTGGGGGAAATCGGAGGCGATTGTCTCTACGAAAAATAAAATGATCATTCCAATTTCGATTGGGGGAATTTAAAATTCAGATGAAGACAGACGTTAAGTATTTGGGGGTTGTTTTAGATAAAGGATTAACTTTTCGATAACAAATTACGAGACTATTCGTAAAGTCTATTCTTTGTCCAGGAGCCTTTATCCGCTCATTGCAAAGAAATAGCAGATTAAATAGGACAAGCAAAAAATTAATTTATACGAGAATTGTGATACCGACCATGGTGTACGATGCATAGGTTTGGTGTACCGCGTGCGCGCCGACGTTACATAAATTGGAAGCATTGAAAACAAATTCCTTCGCCTCATAAGTAATTCCACCAGATACACCCCCTTAAGGGAATTACACCAACTTTGTGACGATATGGAACCTATAGCGGATTATATCCGGAATAAATCGTACTCGTCGAGGTGTGACGTCATTATACACCCCGACTTTATGAACGAGATTTTAACACCCTAACGTGCCCGGGCGAGGTATCAGAAGACTGTGTTGAACTGGGATGAATATTGTCTGATATACATGATGTCAATTTGATGGTTCCAAATTAACTCGTCTGTAAGAAAATAGTGAATTTTCTTTTTAGCTTCTGGCCAATTCAGTGCAAGTTTTTTTGTGTTTTTATGAACGATAATAACTAAAATAGTTGAAATTTTAACTTAATTAATTAAAATAGTTGAAAAAGATAATTTTACTCTATGATAGAAAATTACCATTTTTTGCACAAAAATATGTATTCCGAAATTCCCTCCTTATTTTTCAATGTATTAACATTGTATTCTTGCTTCATGGCTGTTCAAATACTCGGGGTAGATATGATGTGGCGTAATTAGGTGACGTCACACACTATCTAGGATGTCGCTCCGGGTATCAAAACGCGCTTCGGAATGCGACTGCGGAGTTTCGTTCAGTGTTTTCCGGTACTCGGGACACCATTATAGTTGAATATAGCCATATTTTAATAAATGTCTAAACAAGTATTGAGAAAAATTCCATTCTGAATAGATCAGAATTTCAACCGTATATGTGTTGACAAATTATTGTAAACAACAATATTTTAAAGTTCTCAGGAGCCACAAGAATAAGACCGATTATCTTTTTCTTATGTTATCATGGTAAAAAACATTTTTTAACTTCATATAAATTAGAGATGGGCGATTATGAGACATACTAATGGAATCAATCGATTATGAAGATCTCTCGAGATATCTCGATTATTTCAACAACCCATTACTAATTAGTAGTAGTAGAGTAGAACAGTTGATTCGATGTCACGATCAAGCGCGTTCTCCGAGACACACGGTTAAGTGTTGAAACTGTTGAAAGGAAATATCTCGATAAATAACTCAATTTCTCATGTCTCTCGAGACATGGTTAGTCATAGTAAAATCATTGACAGACGACAATCGGCTGCCGAGAGAAATACTAATTCTAATAATAATAACACCTACCTTTCTTTTTTCTATAGTAATATAAAAAATGAAACTATTATGTAGATTGGTAATAATAAAATATATTAAATAAACTAAGTAATAAATAAATATAAAATTCAAATTTCATGTGTACATATAGGTACGTGAATATAAAATAAATATATGTAACAGGCTTTTAATTTTTTGATTTAAATTTAAAGCAATAATTAGTAATACTAATTAGTAGTCATCATTCGATTATGGAGATCATTCAACTACTAATTTCATAATCGATTGTCAAAATTAGTAATCGAATGATATCTCGATTATACAAATCATTCATAATCGCCCATCTCTAATATAATGCATAATCTGGGTTTTTTTAAATTTCAGTTTCCTTTTGAAATAAATATTTTTATTAGCGAACGCTGCATAAACTAGTGAACTAAAAGCATAAAACAGTTCTTAATAGTATATCTTTATTAGAACAGAATAATTTAATTAAATGATACTTATGAAGTTCCTTTTGCAATTTAGCATTTAACGTAGCTTTCTTCTTCAACATGATTCTTATTTAACATAATATTATTTTCAATGTCATTTTGACACAAAATTAAAAAAATTTGCAGTCTTTAATTTTATAAAAAATATTTCAAGAATTTATTGTACAATAAAATATATATATAGTAAATTGTACTCACCGTTTTACTAGTAAGACCAGGTAATTTTAACAAAATATAACGTAACATTATACAGAAATTTAGCACAGATTTAAAAGATGTAAACAAGCGATTACTACATCATTGTCAAAATATAAACGTTGCAAGGATTATACGATTATTTTTACATTTCAGATGGTCTAACTTTCAGTAGAAATATAATAATATTTTCAAATATGAGTTCTATGTGCAAAGTAATTAGAAAACTATCAGAAGTACTGGAATGATTCATGAACACTTTTTCTACGAATCATTGGCACTAGAAAGAAGGTAACATTAATATATGTAGTGTATACTTTAAGATCTAAACGCATTATTATGCAGTTTGTTTGTTATATTTAAATGAACATTGTTGAAACAATATTCGTATATCTATTTATTTGACTAGTCCATATTTTACCTATTTCCGTGACAAAAAGCATGCTTTTCCCATTAATTTGAATTAGGATATAAAGTTAATTTCCACGCCATGCCAGTGGGAAAAGTAATTACTTCTCCCACTGGTGGAAAAAGGAAATATTATAAGTGAATTAATTCAAATCTCTACTTATAGATTTTTATTGTGCTATCTTTACAATTTATTAAATTTATACTGAAAGTCTATTGTTGAGGCCTGTTGAGAAATGTTAATTGATTGTTGGATACTTTGACTCTTATTGTCAATGTGTTCTCATCTCCTCCTAAAACAGTTTTTGTAATTTCTTTTTTATTCTCATGTGACCCTTCAACATAACCCTCACATGCAATACTCAGTATATTGTTCGGGATTTGGTAACTGTAAATAAGAAGTTTTTGTGACATGCTTTCGAATGAATTAATGCCCCCCAGGTTGCCTTGGGCATTTCCCGTTCCTATAGGCTTAGAATAATCTCACATGTTCAACATATATTGACGTATTTTCTAAGAATATTTACCGTTTTGATTCTTTCGATATCTACAGATATTACAAAAAAAATCACGAGCGATTTTGGTTTTCGTGGTTGTTGATATAAAATGAAAGGTGTTCCTTTATTCGTGACATTTTCTACAGTAACGTTTGTAAACTCTTTCCTTCAACAAGCACCAACCAATGCAATTATAACTGTTACCTGCAAAACATACCTAATTAGCAAAATTAAGGAAACATTTAGAAAACGTAATATATTTTGATGATACTTTTCGTTGTCAACTTCTCTTAGGAATTTAGATACGTTCTGTTTGGTACTTCTCCTTTTCTCTTAAGAATAAAACTATTAGGTTTGTATGAAATATTTTCTTAACTAAGGAACATTATCTGAACCACTTATTTTATTTAACACTTTGCTACAATCGACATATTTTTTTTACTGAAGCGTTGTTTGTAAAAAATCACCCTGGTAACGATGACTGTATAGGTGGCATGACTGATTTCACATTTAGTAAAATAAGTGTCAAAAGACATTATGACACTCATTTGATATTTGTTAACTAAGTTTTTTTAGTTTTTGGCACGAAAATAGATAAAAATATTGTATGTGATATAATATGTGATAACGAATCATTCCTTACTTGTGTGTTTACAGAACTCGACTTCGCCTCGTTCTGCAATATATACGCGTCTAAGGAAATGATGTCTTGATTCCCACTTGTTACAAAAATAGTTATTTATTTTGGCAGCAATGATTCACATAAAATTAGACATTCTATGTCTTGGTACCATTGATCTCAAGCTAATAAAACTGTCAAATAGGTGCATCGATCCTTTATAACTAAATAAAGTAACCAGGTTCGTTTTATTTCAACTCTGATCACAGAATCGTAACACGCTTTGATTCGAAAATACCCAATAGAAGTTGAGTAATTAACAAATACTTTATTGCCATTAATGCTTTTTGGATCAAGATTTGATTTCTCAGGGTGAAGGAAAGCAGTTCAGAGCTGCTTTCTATATATACAATAACTTTTATGATACTGTAATCGTGACGTTCATTTTTCTAATATGATGACTGCAGACGTACTCAGATCGGCGGAAATTTTTATTACGTTAATAATTATACAGACAATGTATCAGTCAAGAAATTCAGTTTTATGGAAATTGTTCATATTTGCAAGATAAAGATAGGTCTAATTTTCTACCTGATTTCTGATACCCAGAGCGACATCCTAGACAGGGTGTGAGTCACCTAATTATGTTACATATTGAAATAAATAGGAAATTTCGGAATACGTATAGCATAAAAATTGGAAATTTCCTTATGCAGTAATAATATCAAAGTTTCAACATCTAGTTTTAGAGTTTCTACTCTCTAATTAGTAATTTCTCCTTAATAAGTTAAAATTTTAACTATATTAATTATTATTATTCATAAAAATATTACAAAAAACATTGGAATTATGAGAAGCCATTTTCTTACGGACGAGTTAATTTTTAACCGTCAAAAGTTGACAACACGCATGTCAGGCAATATTCATTCCAGTTCAAAGTAGAATGAAAAGGCGTCGTCTGGATATCAGTTCAGAATAGTAAAATGGTACTCATCGAAGTGTGACGTCCTATACTTGGCATTTCCAATGTTTGATTGACACTACGTTGAATAATTAACAACGACAGTAACTACGTATTACCAAAGTATAGAGTGTTGGAGCGCATTCTGATACCTGGAACGACTTTTTAGGTAGGTTGTAACGTCACTTAATTACATCATATCCTTTCTACCCCGAGTATCTGAATGGCCAGGAAGCAAAAAATACAATGTTACCACATTGAAACAATATGGAGGGAATTTCGCAATACATGTTTTAGGGTCCGTTTCTCCTACAGAAGCAAATTCAAGCTTGGGAAATTTAAAATACCTTATTCTGATTGGTTGCTTTCAGCCTTGTTCATACGATACAAATTTAGAAGTGTTGCACGAAATAATAAATATATTTATTTAATTTGTATTTGCCTCATTGCATACACTTTTTATATTTCTTACATTTCGGAAAGAATTTTCTTGCTTCAATTAATTTTTCAAGGCAATTTTTATATAATTGAAACTGTAAACTGATAACCTGTAAGTTAGCAGGACACACTTGCAGGAACAACATTGCAAGATTTCTTTTCCACATTATGAATAATAAAATAATTCAAATTTGTTCAAAATATTATGAAATACACCAAAGACGAAAAATTGGATGGTATCGTATAAAGATAATGAATTCGTTCAGTACTTTTATTTTGTAGTATATTTAAAATTAAACAGAAAAATAAAAATAAATGACAATTTGGCAACGAACGTTTCATAAATCACCAATCTATTGACAGCTTACGTTATTTAACAACAAATTTGAATATTATTTCGACACTTCAGCATTAGTCGTTTTCTTGTTGTATTTTTATTATTTAGTTTGGTATTCCAGTTTATTGTAAGGTTTTTTCAAAACCACTAATGAATTAATTGTATAGTCGCCACAAGTGCAGAATGAAGATGTTGTGTTGTCTTAAAAAGATTGGTGCATATTATTACTTTGGAAAGAGCATAACAATGTACAATTGCTAACTACTGTGGTAAGTAATATTGGTATGCTAATAAAGAAAAAAATTAGAATAGGTATCTATCTAAATTCGTCTACAAATATTTGTTTACGCTGTGATGTATAAATAAATAAAATAACCCCAACAGAAAATTGAGGAGGGATTATTGCAGATTTATCCTCTATTGCATTTATTTTTTCTCATTCGTTCTCCTATTTACTCATGCTCATTTTTCAACTTACCTTTGACAACCTAAGAAAGTATATTATGGAAATAAGAGTGCATCCAAATCTAAAAAAAGACTCAATTTGATTACTACTCAAGTAGTCCAAAAAACTGCAGTAATTATTTGTGTAGCTTCTGGAGCAGTATATCACAAATATATTTAGGAGATGTAGCATAAGCAAGAATGTGCCAGTTACTAAGTGCTGCAAGAAAACCACTTTTGTTTGGGATGGTTATGAAAAGTTCTTAAGCAAAAGAAGTTTTCATCAACTTTTCTTTGGAAACATACCGCCAACAAACAGTACAATACAATATCGTATAAAAGAAAAAGATGAAATTCCACCAGAACTATTCAAATTGTAAAAGTGCTACAAAAACTAAATTTTAAGTAATTTTTTAGTATCCAAAAAGGGAAAACTTAAATTAAAAAAAATTCAATTGTTTGGCATGTTTCAAAAATTCAGTTTATTAGATTATTCTGAATTGTACGGTTTATCAACACCATAAACATTTTCTATCAAAACATAGTTAATAAAGCAACTGAAGTGTCTAGATCTGAGGATATGGGGAAGGTAAGAGACACCCTGTCTTTTACCTTCCCCATACCTTTGCCCTTGATGCTATTTTCCACATCATCTAGCAATAAGGACACATATTTTTTATCGAGAAAACCTGAAAATTGTCGATTTCTGGTATACAAAGTACATATAATATCAATTTTATTTTCTGGAAGACATTTTAATTTCACATCTTGGTATTGAGTGATGTCAACTATGGTATTTGTGGTGTACCATTTGCACATTTTCAAATATTATTAGTTATATTTTAATGTAATATTTTTAATGTCAATAAATTAACTTTTGACGTAACCGAGTAATCAAGTCGCCTGTCTAAAAAAATCATTCCAATATAATTCTTAATTGCCTCAATTAAATTTTAAATGCGTAGCTTGATGTGTCTCATCAGTGTCCTTTGATACTGCCAATAATACTTCAAATCATATTTTTTAATAATTTCTTCTTATTGACATTGACATTTTTGTAACTAAATTAGACATTTCAAGTGCCATATTATCCTAACCCCATTTTATACAGTCAAATACACATTTGACAAAGTGTCAATTTACATCAGCTATATTTAAGTATTTGGAAAACATATTTTATTGGCCTAACTTATAATCTTTCATCAAGAATTTTTTACAAGAAAGTTTGGATCTCGTGGGCCCATTTTGTCCATCACCGAATTTATCATTGTCTTTGGCCTTTAGAACATGTGTACCAAATTTGAGTCTTTATCACAAAAACAATACTATAGACATGCAGATAGATCCTTTTTTAGTTCTTGGCACGAAAATGTATAAAAATATTGTATGTGATCTGTGGGATAATGTATCATTCCTTACTTGTGTGGTTACAGAACTCGACTTCGCCACGTTCTGCAATATGCACGTGTGTAAGGAAATAATGTTTTTATTCCCATTTGCTACAAAAATAGTCATTTATTTTGGCAGCAATGATTCATATAAAATTAGACATTTTGTGTCTTGGTCCCACTGATCCCAAGCTAATAAAACTGTAAAAAGGTGCATCATCTTTATAACTAAATAAAGTAACCAGGTTCGTTGTATTTCGATTCTAATCACAGAATCGTAACACACTTTGATTCGAAAATAACCAATAGAAGTTGAGTAATTAACAAATACTGTATTGCTATTAATGCTTTTTGGATCAAGATCTGATTTCTCAGGGCGAAGGAGAGCAGTTCGGAGCTGCTTGCTATATATACAATAAGTTTTATGATACTGTAACCGTGACGTTCATTTTTCTAATATGATGATTACAGACGTACTTAGATCTCGTGGGACAATTTTGTCCATCACCGAATTTATCATTGTCTTTGGCCTTTAGAACATGTGTACCAAATTTGAGTTTTTATCTCAAAAACAATACTATAGACATGCAGATAGATTTTTTCCTGAAGTTATTTTCTTTCATCATAATTCGTCAAGAATCGTCCAGAAATGCAAAAAAAATTTGAATCTTTTTTTCCCAAAATTGTACATTTTTTATTCTTTCGTTCAATGTCTATTATGATGGTACCACATTCACCAAATTTAATGTGTCACCTAAAATCTTATTAAGAGTTGCAATAACCCCTGTCCAATTGCTGGCATAACACAATAAGCTGGGGGTTGTACTTATTGACCGGTAGCTCAGCTTAGATTGATTTGAGTTTTCACCAAAATCTAGGCTGTGCGCCAGGACATTTGCAAGTACCAAATAATGAAAAGTTTTCTTTAAAAGATAAAGATAACGTTAAAACTTGAATTTGGTTGGGAAGGAAGTTGAATAAAATGATATTATTTAATAAAAAGTATAATAAGACTGGTATATGTACAATATTTACATTGGCTCAGGTTGAAGACCAATAAACTAACCACGCAAAAAAAATGATATGACGTTATTGAGAGAATACAAAAAATAAAATGATTGATCTCTTACAAATTTCTTCTGACCAAATAAAATTTTCACTGGGGACGAAGATCTTACGTAACTTCCAGCGAAGGATACACCAACGGCTAAGCTCTTAATGGGTCGGTGTCAGTTTGAATCACTACTGTCAGTACTGCAGTTACCCTTGAGAAAAAAATGTCAGTTGTATAAAATGTCGTTTTCTTGCTCCACCCAGTATATAATGATCAGTTCGATCCACCAGTTATCCTCTTCTCTTGGTCCAGGTATTTACATAAAAAAGGAGAGAGTTTTATGAGATCAGTATTATGGGCAAAACAAAGTTAAAAGCTGTGATGTTTGAATTGTCCAGTTACGTAGACAAAATATGAGTTAACACAAATTTACAGGGTAAACTGCAAACTAAACAAATTAGGATCGGTATCCTACAATATTTTAGGAAGTTGAAGACTTCAACTAACTTAAGTATTAATAAAAGTTACGTTAAATAGAAAAAAATACTAGTCCAACAAATAAACTATGTGTAGCTACTATAATAAACAAAGTGAAATAGGTATTCCCTATATGTTAAGATATTTTTTTTACTAATAGTGCACCGTAAAACGGGGAAAAAGTAGCTTCCTTCTTGAAAAAATTTTTTTTAAGGTATAACCACTTGGGACCTTCACAGCATGATAGCCTAGGTCCTTCGCCATCTGTAATGGCCAATTACAAAATTTTTTTGGAGGTCAAACTTTTTTTATTACGAAGAATGTCATAAATTTGTCAACATTAAATTTTCTTACTTTTTTGACACATCCCTCATGATATCTCCGGAACCAATCGAGATAATTATATGTATTTTTTTTTACTTGATAAAGGAAATGTGGGCGAAGGTCACTGCTTTAATTTCGTTTTTATGGAAAATTTAATTTTTTTTGTAAAACTAGGTAAAACTGGAACGTTTACGTTCCTTGCTGCATTTTTTTCGGTAAGCGAAAAACTTTTTTATTTTAAGGAATTTTGTCATACCATATGTGTATGAAATAAAGCTTACATATCAAGGAAGTTTTTTAAAAAAAAAGTCAGTTCTCTACGACTTATAGTTTTCGAGATTTTGTTTTTTAAAATTACGAGTTTTTCGATGCTAGATGCGCCTCACCGCGGCGCCACTCAAGTGTGTAGAGTGTAGACTATTCAATACAAGTAATCTAATATTATACATATATTGCCAGTTAGAAACAAACTTTTCTTTGTGTAATGTGAATGCGAATGAGTATTATTTTTATTGAGTTTTACATATTATTTAGTGCTTAACAATGGAATGTTTATTTTGTGTTATTAAAATTAAAATCAGGTAATACAATTCTGGTAAAATCTGTTGATACTGATGTCCTGATTTTGCTTTTACATTATTACTGTGAAACACCAGATACATATGTCCCAAAGGAATATATTTATACAATTAAGACATAGTAAGAATATATATTTTTTGTCAATTAACAATATTGTGGCAAATTTAGGAGAAGAAATTTGCAAGAAATTATTAACGAATCATTGTCTAACTGGTTGTGACACAACTAATGCCATGTATAAAATATGGAAGAAAGCGGCATTTGATGTTTTATATAAAAATTTAAATAATTTAAAAGATTCAGAAAACTTTCCTTTTCTGTCAGAGGATAAAGCGATGGAATTAAGGGTAAAATATACTCTTTATTTATATAAGAATAAAAACAAAAATATAAAATCCCTAAATGAACTGCGATGGGACTTAACAACAAGTACAAATCGGCCAGCTTCTGAGCTGCCTCCTACTGACCATGCTTTTAGACAACATTTAAAAAGGTAATAATTATTTTTCTAGATCGCCCATACCTATTAAAAAAGAAACAACACACCTACATGTAATTATTTTCTTTTTTAGGTGTCTGTATCAATTAAAAATTTGGTACAATAGCCATATACAATACATGCAGTTGGAAGATCCAACTCGATACGGTTGGACATTTGAAGAAAATGTTTGGAAGGCAACTTTTTCTAGTCAAGAACCTGTGCCCGATATTGTAAGGCAAAGTTTGTCAATAAAATGTTCCGACAGGGTCTGTAACAACAACAGATGTACCTGTTTTGCTCAAGGTTTGAAATACTACAGTGAGTGCAAATATGCAAACTGCTGCAACCAAGGAACTGTCCAGATATTTTTAGATTCCGACGTTGAGGATTTTTAAAATATTTTTATAACAAGTTTTAAATTTATATTTTAAAATAAATAATTAATTCGTATTTTTTCAATTCAACTTTAGGTTTTGATGTATAAATATAATGGATTTTAAATAATGTGCAATGTAAATAATGATAAGTAAAACCTTCTAAGTGGTTATGAAAATAAAATTTTTATTAAAGATATGTCAAAAATAATACTTTATAGTATGCACCCACAACACGTATAGCACACTGATTAAAGCACAGTAGAACCAGGGGAGCGAAGCTTCATGAACTATCCTGCCTGCAGAAACTTAATTTCAAATAACAATAACTTGAAACGTATAAGTCGTAGAGTATTGCGTTTTTTTTTTAAAAACTTCCTTGGTGTGTTAATTTTATTCCATATGCATACACTGTGGCAAAATTCCTTAAAACAAAAAAGTTTTTCGCTTACTGAAAAAAAATACTGCAAGAAAAATAAATGTTAAAGTATTACCTAATTTTATAAAAAACTAGATTTTCCATAAAGACTAAATTAACTCAGTCACCTCCGCTCACGTTTCCTTTATCGACTAAAAAAAAAACTTGATTAACTCAATTGGTTCCGGAGATATCGTGAGGGATGTGTGAAAAAGTACGAACAATTAATTTTGACAGATTTATGACATTTTTCATAATAAAAAAAGTTGGACCTCCCAAAAAATGTTGTAATTGGCCATTTTAGATGGACAAGGGCCTAATTTATTATTCTGTGAAGGTCCCATGTGGTTGTACCTTAAAAAAAATTTTTTGAAACGTTTTTGTCGGTTTTTCAGTGTACTATAAAAGAAGTTAATCTTCAAGAAAATAGAATTTAGAATGTCTGTATACAGACAGACAACTAGAAAGATAACGTAAATAAATATTTGCTAAATATAAAACAATATGATAGTTTCAACTTAAAGGTAACGTTAAATTAAATTATTTATTAGTTCCTCGGAGAGAGGTAATAATGAATTGCAGATAAAGTTAAATAAAGATATATACTTGACTATATGTTTACTTTAGATAATCAAAAGTTAATCAAGTGCCAGATAACTAGGCAAGGCTCCCCTAGAGCAGCGTTCCTGACTAAATACTAAGTAAACGTTCGAATAAGCATTCGATATTTTAAATTTAGAAAAACCTTACGGTACTGAGGTCTGGTTGATAAATATATGCACTGGTATAAAATAATCCACCACAAAACAAATGCACCACATTAGATAATTTTCACATTGGTTATAAACAAATAGGCTTGGTCCAACAAGGTGTACCAATCTCCAAATGTCACCAGTCACCACTGTTCAGAGCGCTACCAACGTAGTTAAGTGACCTAAAACATCAACAGACAAAGACAGTAAACAACTAATTACGATACAAAATGGCGACATCCGTTGCCGAGTAAATGTAAAATTTACAATAACCGAAAGTTAGCACACGAACTTATTACAATATCAGAGGGATATTAGATAAATTGCCAACAAGGCACGATAAATCGATACTAATCAATATTAATGATGGCTGTTCCAAAGAACAACCAATGTGAACTGATCACCGAAAAGCAAATTCGCCCAAGGCGTAAATTAAGACAATTACGGTACAATATTATTATGAAAATTACCTCAAAGGTACTTTAAATCAATATAGCAACTTTTTAAATAATGATGATCATAAAATCAAATGATAATACCAGAAAACATATAAATTTTACCAGACCGCTTAACTAGAGATGTATTCGTTCTGAACGCTACACTAGTAAGAAGGAAGAAGTCCTGTTCTGTCCTCCCATCCAAACTCGGTTATAGTTTGGAAAGAGACAAACATTTGTGAGCAATAAAGATAGATAGATATTTAGTGCAAAAATCTGCAAAACCAACTGTTCCAGTAGAAATCAGTGGCGCCATCTGGATTAGACTGGCTGAAACTTAATTCATCGTGGACAACAACAAACTGGAATGAAATAGCTTGCAATTTCGTTACAGAGTCAAATTTGGGAATTCTTCTATTAGAATTTTTTGACTTACCGCAGATACACACATACACACATGGATTCAGGGGGTTCAAAACATACATCTCAATCAAAATCCTGAAGTCGGAAAAAGTCGTGATTACTTATATTTAGGATAAAAGGTAGTTTTTCTGTTTTGATTGACGTATTTTTACTAAGTTGTAATATCAATAAAATAATACATGTTTTCGAGTTATGTAAATACATGATTATCAGTAACAAAACACTTTTATTAAAGTTTCGTTTTAATCCCACATTTATTTCCAATCAATATATTTGGCAATTACTTCTAATGTAGTAAATGATAAATTGTGTAAAGGCGACTGGCAAAAATTAAAAAATTCACGTGAATTAAGTACGGAGATAAGAGGATGTGATTATAAAGATATGAATCACGTTCCGATAACAGTGGGTAAATTATCAGGTTTTATCTTATAGAAGGGCTTTAGAAAATCGAGCTGGCCTAATTGTGGGAGTAAACAGAGGAGGAAATGGCCTGGAAACCTGAGACGGTCGCAGGGGCGTAAGCAGAATTTTCTTTGGGGTTTTTTGCACATTTTATACAGTAAAAATAATTTTGCTTCATAAAATGCAGTTAGGTGTATAATATTTTATAGCCTGTAGATTGTAAGATCTCGTAAACAGAAAATTAGATTTTTTAGTTACAAAATATAAAAATTAATTTGGATTAGTTAAGTAGTTCAATGTTATGTTAGATTTAGACCACGAACGAATTCGCCAGTGATCAAATTGTTATTATAACTTCTGAAATGTGTTTTTAACATCACATACTAAATTGTTTGTTTGTTGATTTTTATTGATTTTTAATTTTTTAATATTTTAAATAAATAATTATCAATTTTTTGATACAGATGTATTTTTTAACTGTAACGCTAACGTTTCAATTTCTAAAATGAAATTATTTTAGATGCGATGCATATATGTATAAGGTCTCAGGTATACAAAAAGGACTGCCGGGTAAAAAAAAGGTAGTGGAGGGGAGAGCGGCAACTGTTAGTTGGCCGACAGTTTGCTGTGAGTTCAACTGTTAGTTTGGTGATGTACGTAGAATAAATACAAAATCTTGCAATTTCGTGATCATTTAGAACATATTTTTTGTTAGTTTTCAATTAATATTTCCATATATAATTTTCTTCAAATAGTGCTGAATAAGGTATTTATTTTAAAAAACTAGGAAGAGGAAAAGTTTTGCAAAAAAGTGTATTTTCTAAAAGCCTCAAAACAACACTGTCTATAAGTAAAGAGCATATTCGTTTTTTACATGCTTTTACCGGATGTGACACTGCCTCAGTTATTTATAATAAGGGTAAAACAATTTTGAGAAAAGGCAAGAAGTCGCTAATTTTTTTAATAAAAATGAAGTTTTAGATAATATTCGATAGCTAGAATAACATGTGTTCTTGCATTATACAACGCATCCAAGAAGACAAAAAACATAAATATGTTCAGACATAATTCCTTTATTAAAGCCACAACTAAAAATAGTTGTGTACGACTAACATCAATGGTCGTACACCTGATGCAGTCTCCGAGCATTTGAAGAGAGTGTAGGTGCAATTATGGGTGAAGAATATTTCACCTATGGAATGGGAATGAAAACATGACCGAAGGACGTTGAGACCAATAACAATGAATCAACCACCTGCCCATGGAGACCTACTGAAAACTATTTTTTGTACATATACGACAAGATACGCAGCTGCTTGTGGAAGCGGGAAGCATGGATTACATTGCAGTGTAGCTTGTTCAAAGTGCAGTGGTGACAGTTGTTTGAATGCTCTCCCATTTTACAAGTAGATGAAGTTGAAGATGGAGATAAAGAAGATAATTAGTATATTTTTCATTTCAGTGATTACTAATTATGTTGTTCAGCAATAAATATGTTTGTATAAACAATTTAATATTTTTTGTACAAATTATACCTGATTAGAAAGTTTTATTTCGCCATTTTAGTTCCATCTTTTTTAAGTTTGCAATTTTTTACCTTAAATTTACAGTTACTTTTGATAAAATATTCATTTACAATTTCTTGAATTTTTCAATAAACTAATAAACAAACAAAGATCGTTAAATTCTAACATTTTACTATTGAGTCGTAGCAATATACTGTAAAAAAAGGGCATGCAAATTTATTCACTGGTGATCTCGTTCGGCATTTTTAATTTTGTACGCCTAACGACTCTCAACTATAGTATAAGGAATTTATTGTTTGGATTTTCAGATTAATATTTAAATTAATTATAGGGCTATATTGAAGAAAACTTTAATTTTTAGTAACAAAACATAAGCTTTTATAATAAGTCCACACAACGTCATTTTCAGAAAAACTGAATCATTTTAAAGACCAGCACAACATTTTTAAATTATCGGCGTATAACAAATAATTTACATCAATATTCTTTAACATATCATTGATAAAGG
Source organism: Rhamnusium bicolor (assembly GCA_029963845.1). Classification (NCBI taxonomy): domain Eukaryota; kingdom Metazoa; phylum Arthropoda; class Insecta; order Coleoptera; family Cerambycidae; genus Rhamnusium; species Rhamnusium bicolor. Next base: position 696,552 of record JANEYF010004544.1, read on the forward strand.
GCGTAAAGATGATTGGTCCAAAAATAGAGTCTTAGAGCACACCATATGAAACAGGCATTTTTTTAGAAGTGAATATTGGCATTCAATGTATTGTTTTCTAAAAATAAGTATGTATGGTGTATACCTATAAGTAAGTATGGTTTAAATTATTTTTCATTAAAAAAAACAGTTGTCCAATGAACTTTGTTTTTTGTGCACAAAAAAAGAATTATAGAAATCGAATTATTTACCATAAATGAACAGGAGAATTTTAGATGTTGTTGTGGTTCCTCCTCTTTACATAGACGATTTAAATATTGTGAGAGAACAGCAATAAATTCTGGGCCAACATCTTTTACATTGACCATTACTGGTTGAAACCCGATTGAGTAGAACACCTTCTGGTTATATATTCTCAGCTATGCTGATTCTTACTACCTCGATGTTTTTATTATTTCGTCGTATTCGTATAGTCTTCTTGCGCGAGGAAATTCTTCTGTCTTCTTAGATTGCAGAACATTTTAACCAAGGCTTCTTGTCGCACTTAAACAACCCCCGTTCTAATGAATATTTTGAAATACAGCTGTGCAATTTTTGCCAAGTTTAAAATTAACAGTTTTTGTAATACATAAGAATATTGAATATTTTTTCAATATTCACTACCTAAAAATAGAAAATAGATGATTCTTTGATAAATACATCTGACACAATTTGTAAATAATTATTAATAAAAACTAATATGATCAACGTTTTCAGAGAAGAAAGACATTGTTTATTGATTAATGGTTGAACTTTTCCATAATAGTCCAATATTTAGGGAAACACAAAGTGTAAAATAAATAAATCTTACGTCAACGTTGAAGAGAATATTCCAATCAGTACAAAGTTATTCACCAAATATTTTGAGGATGTAGAAAGTATCGAGTTTTTAAGAATATCCTCAAGATAACCTCAAATTAGCTAAAGATGTACAAGTAGCACTTTTGTAGATGTCTTGAGAATGACCTTACTTATTTTCACGAATCGTTAAAATTTTAGGCAATATCAAGCATTACGATGACAACATAAACTGAAATCCAGAATGTGACCTAAATATAAATAAAATTATCAAATTAAATCCACAGCATATTATTTAATTACCGACGTACACTATTTACTTATTAAAAATACATATAATCTTGTAAATATGAAAGAAACACTCCCCTTTAACCCATTAGGAAATTCATTCTCCATTCCCCAATGTTTTAGTCTAAGAAAATTTAAATCCATTTTTAATAAAAGAGCTTTTCGGAACATTTATTCTACAGTATTTCTTTCTTCCTCTTTAAACTTGTTTCTTGAGTATTTAAGGAAGAAAAATATAAAGTTAATAAATAGAATTCTCTTTAAGATCTTTATTGGTATCACAACATACTGGGTTTTCAGATAGCTGAAGAAAATTGAAGAATTCGTATTTTGTTTTTCTCCCATATGTTGCTTATCTAATATCCAATCTTTATTCTGTAAAAACATTCTTAGAGCAACTTTTTGCGTTTTATGATGTTTACAAAATAATAGTATTGCAACGTTTCGTTCACTCAGAATCATTCTCACTTTTTTTCCTTATGGCAGCCATATTGAATACTAATATCAGAAAATATCCTATTTTTCTGATTACAATGATATAACATAATACTATATCAAAATTTAATTTAAACCCCGAATTATTCAAATACACTGCATATGGGAGAAACACAAAATACGGATTTTTCAGTTTTTCCAGATATCTGAAAAACCAAGTCAGATACTTAAATTCTGTTGGTCTTAGAGTCTTAGTAAGAAGATCACGCAACTATTCTCTAATTTAACCGATGTCACTTGCAAGGTAAGTGAGATATCTATGTTGGGAAAGTTAAAGCCGAACACCCTGTATACGACAGCGTTAGGGAAAATATTCTCATTTACCAGATCTTTTCACATTTTTTGTGTTTCCTGAAAATCGATAAAATGACGATACGTTCAATAGCTTCCAGAACGTCGAATTAATGTTTTCCTATCCAATAAAAAACAGACTACTTTAGATTTCATTTAAGCAGAGAATATACTTTTATTTTCCTACCCGTTAGTTTCGCCCCTGGTCATGCGTATATTCATTGAAACTGTTAGCAGGAAGACTGAAGAGCTTGGCAAACAGCTTGTGACAACATATCACTTCTCTGTTTATTCTGCCATTACAATTAATTAATCAACCTTCATTTAAGCACAGAGTACCTCACTTGTTCTACTTCCATTTGGCGCTTTCCTCTTGGGATTTCCAGTTTTCCAACAGACGCTATGCTTAACTGATTTTCTGAGGAGTTTGTGTTTAGTTTTTTAATTTTAACGTTGAGACTTGTAGGCGTGTTCGGATGGTTTAATTGGACTTTATTGCATTCAATTTTTTTAAATTAAAGTGTTCAGATAAATACTAGAAAAAAATAAAGTGGAAAGTTTGATTATTGTCGTTGTTTTATGTTCCCTAAATAATTATAGACAATGTCTTCATTTTAGTTACATAAAGTTTTGTTTAATTAGGTACTAAAGGTGAGGTTAAAAGGTATTTTCTATTAAAGTACAATTAGTTTGAGTGAGATGTGAGTAATAATCAAAATAATTCTAAAAGAATTCGAGTATCTATCAGTATTTAAAGGCTTTTTCAGAATTATGAAAGCGAATATGAATATCAAAATAGATATTGGGTAAGTAGCACAAAAAAAATTGTAACGTGTTTCCTGTCCTCGCAAATCGTGGATTCTTTGATTGAAATTTCAGGAATTATTAATTAACAACAATAACTTAAAGAAGAACTTAGCTACAATCACAATTAAACACTTAGAAATCTCTACTTTAGTCTTAGTCTACTTTTTTCTCTTTTACTCGCACAATTCTAAATTAAAACTGAGCTCCTGAAACCATTGTGTGCCTAATATATCCTTCCATGCAGTGGCGCTGGTGGATTTATGTTATACAATATCTCAATATTGGAGCATGGAACCCAAGTAATATTTTACGGCACGACTATCAGTACTGAATGAAGAAGTTTTGCAGAAGAAGAATTGAAAAATAATTAAAAAAAAAGTTACAATAAAGCGCTTGCATTTCTAGACTATTAGTAAAATATTTGTAAACTATTTTTTTTCGTAATCTGAGGGAAAGTTTATCACCTCGCATTTTTTTTTGTTTACAAAAATTTGAATTTTTTGTAGTTATGACATTTGGAATTTAAGTTCTTCATTGTGTAAATTTCAAAATGTCATTACAAAAAAATCTAAACTTTCGAAAAAAAACGGGGTTCCATGCTCCAATACTGAGATATGGTATAACCTAAATTCACCAGCCGCCACTACATCCATGTATGGTCTAGAACTTTCTTGAACATTCTCCTCCCATCTCAAACAGTTTTAGTTCCATCTTTATAAATCTAGATTAACTGGGTTATTTAATTCGTTTTATTATTGGTCCCGTCTTCTCGCCGGAACTGGTGGTCTCCATAGTTTAAAATGCTTAACAATATTCTAATAATTTTGAATTTAACTTAAAATTATGATTAATGCGTGGTTTATTTCACATATTTTGTACTCTGCGTTTTCAACTGATCATTGATCAGACTCATATTATAATTAATGGATTAAAGGACTTACCTTAAGGAAGTTCAATCCAAATTTTATAAACATTTGGTCTCCAATGTATAACACCTTGTGGTGTATTCACGTCAGTGCTAGTGTCCACAACGTTAAAAGAAATTTATTTGTCTCACTCCCTCCAGGTCCAGTACTCACTCCATGTCGCCTCGCCTCCAGTCATTATAAGTTGTGCTTAGATCGTGTAAAAGTATGAGGTTGTTTATGATCAAAAGTTAAGGAATGGGAGGGAGGTTATATATTGGAGACCAAATGTTCGTATAATTTGGATTGAACTTCGTTAAGGTAAGTCGTTTAATCCATTAATTTTATTATTCACATCTGGTCTCCAATATATAACACCTTATAAATGTTTAAAGTAGGTAACAATCTAACAGAAAGTGGTCATTAAAGAACACATATGAAAAAAAAAAAATAAAACAAACATGTTTTAGAAATACACCTTGTAGTGTTATAGATATGTATATTTCCAAAATTTGCCTTAAACTAATTGTTGATAACATAATCGCTTATTGCGTATATTTTATTTTGTTTCGTAATTTAGTACAATATTTTTCAGGTACTAAAAATATAAGAAAACAAAGGACAAAGAAGAAAAAATTATTTGGCAATAACAAGAATAGTTTCTGCTAAGTTTGAAGTTTCGTTAACTGGCCTATTGTAAAATTTGTTAAAAATTTGAGATGTTTGTGTCCACCCTGCCGCTTCTTTAATAGTATTGATATTTAAGCCGGCTCGTGATGCAGCCGAAGTGGTAGCATGCCGTGTTGAATGGCTTTTGAACACATTTGTGGTTATGCCGGTCTTTTTTAGAACACTCTTTACCCATTGGCTTATCGCTTGTGAGGAAGCAGGGTGAATTAGTTTTTTAAATATCAAAAACAGTTGTTGGTTACTGCTTGCTCTGACAGATATAGTGACCTCAAGGTAGCGCAGCAACGTAGAGGTCACACAGAGTTCTGGCTTAGCAGTAAAAAATGGAAATGAAAGGATGGGTTGATTTCTGGTGGGTGCTGAGGTTTTCAGAACGTCGGTAACAAAAATTTCTACCCTTTCGTTTTCGTATACTGCAATATCATTGATATTTATTTTTGTTAATGTTTGCACTCTTTGTGCTCTAGTGAGAGCAAGAAGACTGTTTAATTTTAATGGTAGGTTGGGGAGTGATAGAAAGTGTGTGAACTGTTTTCTAAATATAATAAGGCAAGATGAGGGTTACAAGCTTTCCTATATTTTGGAACACCGGCTTGGTTTTAAAAACACCTTTTAAAAATATTTTGACAAGTATATCGTGTTCTTTTTGGAAGGACGAATAATAAGGCTAATGGCGATCGATGGGTGATGCGTAAGAGGCGCCATTTTAAAACTCATGAATTCTAAAAAATTTTGGGGTGGTGGGCTGAAAGTATGGAACATTTCTGTCATTGCACCATCACCACCTTTTGTTGTGTTGTACTGTTTACGTGTGTTGTCACTGAGGGATGCAAGAACCGTTGAAATGGCACATTCTTGAGCATATTTCAGGTGAAATGCTTGCCGCATAGTTTCCCAACAGCCAGGGTAAGGGTTGCGCTTATGGGGTGCGGATCCCTGAAAGGGGATAATAAAAGCGTGTTTCAAAAAATTTATTTCTGAAATTAGTAACCATTTTAAAAATGGATACCAAACTTGTGATGGCCAATGTGGCACAACTACCAATCCTGAGGCTCTATCTAGGATTATTTTATTTAGCACTTTAGGTACTAAGGACATAGTGAACGCGTCTACTGCAAAAGCATGAAGATCTCTATGCCAAGAAACATATTTCAGACATTTTTTGTTTAAGTTTGATGCAAACAGGTCTGCCTCTGGAGTACCAAATATTCTAATAATCCTATTAAAGGCTTTTGTGTTTAGACAATATTCAGTTTCTTTGGCCGTGGATCTTGATTCTTTGTCAGCTTTCACATTTTTATGAGTGTTAATATATGAAACGAATATGATAATTCATCTTTCTTCACATCATCGCCAAAATTCTGATGTAATGGAATTTAATTTTCTATATTTTACGCCTCCCATGCGATTTATGTACGAGATGGCTGTGGTGTTATCTAATCGAAGCAATATTCTGCAATTTTTTTATATTTGGCAAAATATTTTTTCTACTCCCTATATAGAAAATACTATTTTGCTCCCTCATTTCAGGGAGCAAAAGTAGTACTTTTCCTCCCTCGGGAGGAAAATACTTTGCTTCCCTAGGAAGGAAAATACTTTGGCTCCCTCTGGAAGCAAACAAGTAAAAACTTCAAATAGCTGTAATAGCTTCTTTTATTGATACACAAACTTCTTGAAAATGAATGCTTTTCTTTGAAACAGATTTTTTATTACTTATTTTTATTTATAAAAATTGAAAACAGTTTAAATCGAGGTTTAAATTAACATCAGTAACTAAATATTGTTAAAATTTATGGTACAATTAGTTAAATTACTAATGGAGATTGCCCCTGAAGAAATATTGGCTCTGCTGGTGGAGATCAGTTCCTGTTTGTTGTTTTCCAAAGTCTTGGTCGCTGATGAAGTACTTGTAGAAACAAAATTTTCAAAAATAAGACAACGTTTTTTGGTACTTGAAGTAGTACTTTCTCCCGTAATTATTTGGCTGGCTACCTCACATTTTTTAGAAATACAATCATCTAAGTACCCTTCTGCTACTGCGTTTGTTCGCCATCCCCCATGTCATTTTAGAGTGAGAATGTCACTTCCAGCATTGACTAATAACGTAGCTGAAGTACGTCGGAAACTGTGTCCAGTATAGCCTTTCGAATCATCCAAATTTAAAAATATTGCTATTCTGTATGGAATTTTGGCAATTGTGTTTTTGCCAATTACCTGACAGATACTCCGTTTAAAATCTCATTTGTTATTGTAAATGTCCTTTTGATATTAGTATTTGAGTCAGTTATTTGCACCACTAAAATATCGCCTTTATCACTGATATCCTCAAGTACCATTTTAACTAATTCATCGCTAGGCATGCCCCAGCAATTCCAAATATAAGCACAACCTGAAAAAGGAAAATGCACTTATGATAACTGCCTAAAATGTCACTTAATTGTCATATATATATACTTTCTAATAAAAAATGCTCAGTTACGTTTTTATTTATTATTTAACAATAACGATCAATCTTACCTTCATATGTAAGTAAGTTTCATCTGGAGCTTCTGCAATAAACTTGTTCATATCCTTCCTTGAAAAAGTATTGGCTTTCTTGGCTTTATATCCAGCAGATTTCCTTTTTAAAAAAGCTACTAATTTAGGAAACTCAATGTCGATATTGTCTTTAATTTGGAGTGTAGATCGCAACATGCTGTATTTGCTCCATAATGTTGAAGGCTTTAGATCGGCGCATTTTTTTGGAAAAGTAAAAGAGGACCATTTCTTCACATATTTTTCTTATTTGCCTAGTCTCCATCCAACAATTAAATAGCTGGTACTCTTTTTCATATTTTTCACGAGACTTTAACGGTAATAGATTTAACGAAACCACGTTTGCTTCTTCCAGAATATCTTGAGGAACTTCATCTTCACATTCGGAATACATTATTATAAACTTTTTTGGAAGTTTGTTTATTTTGAAAACAAGAAGCATCAGCAACGTTCCATGTACTTTGATTTTTAACAATATTTACTTATCTAAATACCTATTATGACATTTTGACATATTTGGTTTTTTGATTGTCATGCATAAGAAAATATAATAAAATATATGTAAAACCAATGTAAAACACTGTAAATGGTCGTAGAAAAAAATCATATGTATTACACAGGAGCAAAGTGTCATTTCCTCCCTTGGATATTGATCAAACTATCCGCGGGAGGGAATTATGCACTTTTCTCCCTTGTCATACAAATAGCTATTAATCCATAAAAAGCTGTCAAAAGTTCTAAAAAATTAATATGATGACTCGCTTGTTGTGTTGTCTAAAAACCGTGAGTTCGTTCGCCATTAGGCACCGCTCCTCAACCAGTCATTGATGCATCTATGAATATCTCCATTATGAATTTTTCGTGTTTAAAGTAGAATTTAGAATTAGTCATGAGTGCAGTTATCCACCAGGGAAACGCAATTTGCAAATAGTCAGGAAGAGACATATATTTATTGTAGTCCCCCCTGGGTTTTTAGGCAAAAAATTTTGTGTCTTTCCAAAGTTTTGGTATGTTCCACATAAAGCCGCAGTGCGAACGTTTTCTTATGTAACCCACATTAAGTAGAGTTACTGCGTACCCTGTATGTGATTTACTTATTAAATTTACCAGGCGAAATTAAGCCTTTGTTTCGTGTTGGTAAATTTAATAAGTAAATCACATACAGGGTACGCAGTAACTCTACTTAATGTGGGTGGAAGAAAAGGACAAATATATTATGATTTACTACCTTTCCGAAGAGCTGGGTGACATATTTTATAGAAACTTTTGTAACAATTTCTTGTATCTCTTTTCGCTCTTTTTTGGCTTTTTCATAATCTTGGAGTGATGGTTTTCCCGATTTCTTTTCGGTATTTTTACCACACAGCACTAATAGCTTGTTAACACTTTCGCGCAACTATGAATAATGACTGGAGGCGAGGCGGCATGGAGTGAGTACTGGGCCTGGATGAGCGTACAGAGTGAGACAAATAAATTTCTTTTAACATTGTGGACACTAGCACTGACATGAATACGCTACAAGGTGTTTTATATATTGGAGACCAGATGTGAAGTATAATAGAAAATACAATTGTTAAACATTTTAATGCCTTTTTATTAAAATCGGTTATATAATTCAGATTACATTTCATAACAACTTCCTTGTTAAAAAGAATGTAAAACTTTTCTTCATGCTTTATGTTATAAACTAAAGGATGACAGAATTTTACAAATCTTCATTGTTATAAAATAAAAAAAACATTTATTTCAAATGTCATACAATTCAAAATAACTCACTTTATGGGTATAATACTGTCTGGTTGTGGAAAGAAAACCCGCGGAGAGAATCTGATTTCTGCATTCCATTCACAATTAAACGTAAACGAAATAAATAAATTAGTACATGGCAAATTTTTGTAATCGTTTGCATCCGCACCTACTCATTGGAAGAGATGTTATATTTCTAGTGTATAGTTTCACAGAAAGCTGATAATTTATCGGCAATATAAATAATAATGTGGTGTATCTCACAATTTAATGAGAGTGAAAAACATTCCGCGAATGAAATAACTTTAATGTTGAACTTGGTTTTTAAAAAAATTATTTTATTTTCCAAAATTGCAAGTCCAAAAATTAATACAAACAAACCGACAGCGACCTGTCTCACAAAAGTAAAGGAAGATAGTAATTGTTCAGTTTTAACATGTCAGGGTATATACCGAGAGTAACAGGATCATGATACACCCCCTTTCCCCTTTAGTTTGAAGATAATTGATTGAAATTTGGGATATTCTATATACATAATAAGTAGAGCTGTCCGAGGTCACCTGGCCGCCAGAGCCGTCATATGACTCATATGTTTACATCATATCATAATACTTGAATAAGTATATTAAATGGAAATAAATTTTAACAATAATGTTACATTTTATAAAAATTTGTATAAAACTCACCCTTTTAAACAGATTTATGAAGTAGTTTGGTTGTCGTCATCACAAAGTGGGGAAGATCTATAGTATAATAGCATCAGGTATGTTTCTACAGCTGTCTCTGTCAGCGATGTTCGCTTTGGTGAAAAAATATATTTGTATTTTGAAAATGACCGTTCGACATCTACGGATGTAATACAGGCATAAGTAAAACAATCTGTGAACTCACTTAACGAAGTTGTAGATGCACCATCACAAATTTGTCTTAATTTGCTAAAATCAGGATCTTTCTGTAATACACTCTCGAATTTTTCACTAACGCGATTATTTTTTGCGTCATTTATAGCTGTAGCTGTGTTTTTACGTCGTCCACTATTTGCAGCGATTCCACTAACGACAACGAACTATTTTGCAATTTTTCTGTTGCGTCGTGTAGTCCCCTATAATTGTTATTAATACTTTTTAAATCTGTTTCAAGGGAAACGCCTTGAAAGCTTGTCTGGCTTTCCCTAATAGCTGCAGCCTCGTTAGGGTTGAATTGTAGTATCACAGCTTTTATTTGTTGAAAATATTCAGCATAATAAAAAGCCGTGGAAATGTTCGTTTAAGAGGGTCCAGTACACGTACTATAATATTTAAAATAGAATTTTTTTTACAATCTGTCGTCTCGTCAATACATAACCAGAGCCGTGTATTTTTTAATCCACATTTAATCCTATTTACAATGTCTTCACGAACAGCTGGAATATATCTACATAATGATGTACGACTTGGTAAGTTCACCTGAGGATTGTATTTATTCCAAAACTCCCGAAATGGTTGTTTATCCAGTATGTGTAGCGGAACATTACCGGCTATTAACATTAACAATAAATCAAACATAAACTGAGTTGTCAAAGGCATGCCATTTTTTTTATTTTGATGTTGCACGGTATTGATATGACGACGACAACTGTTTTGTGCCAGCACATTAAGTCTTGATTGCAAACTTTACAAATTATGTTGCATCCGTCATAGAATAAATCCGGAAATTCACCGAAAAATTTATTCACTGTGTCCGCGTACGGTCGTTTTTTACCCTTTGGTGCGTTTGATATTATGTATAATTTATAGGTACAACCTCACGCATTAACCTTTCAAATAAGACTGCAATAGTAAATCACTTCTAAATTGACACGTGTGACGACAGCGCAAGACCGTGGCTGTACTCCAGGCACATCGGACAGCTCTAATAAGAAGTGGCACTTTTGACATACAAATGATTTATTTCACTTCCGGTTTCTCCATTCGATTTTTAAATAGAACACTCTGTATGTTATTACATTTTTGAATTCTGCATAATTTTCTGAATCCGACGATACCAAATAAGTGACATTTCAAGCGTCAATATTTTTTATATCATTTTTAGTTTTCCATTTAAGTGTGCCATGACGGTTCCGATTTATTCTAAATGACCCGTGTAATGCTAAAAATATCGAAATCCCATCAAAAATACTAAATTACGTGATTTATGAGCAAATAAAGTTCAGCAAAATGGTTTTTAGGGCCAAACTCAATTTTTTCAAATGGAATCATATTGGTTCCGTGATACTATTTATTAGTACTATTAATAAGGAATTTATTCATATGTCGTATTAAAATGTGTGACAAATACAAACGAAATTACAGCTAAAATAAAATAAGAAAACACAATTTTGTTCTAATTAAATGTTAAGAAGTAACTAACTAAGGTGGCTTTGAAAACAATTAAATATTTAGCTTGTCAAACATTTGTTGGTTTACCGGTGTTTTTATCGTGTCTTTAAAATTTTTTAAAAATTCTTATTAATTGTGTTCAAAATGCCGCAAATTTATACAAGAGATGAAAAAGTGGACATGTCAATTATTTATGGGAAATGTAGAAAAGATGCCGTTGCGGCTAGATACCTTTATGCCGAACGATATCCTGATAGACAATGTCCAGCGAGAAATTATTGTAATCGTCTTGAAAATCAGTTCCGAAGTGAGCCTAACAATGATCCTGAAGATAATTTCATTCTTGACGAAGGAACGGAAATTAATGTTTTGGCTCGAGTAGAAGTTGAAAAGACTGTTTCTTTAAGGCACACTGGGTGTGAATTGGAAATCCGTCACCAAACAGTAAGCCGAATTTTGCACAAATACTACTATAAATCTTTTAAATACCAATTGCACCAGCACTTGTATGAAAATGATTACGAACGTAAGATGAAATATTGCATGGAATTTGCAGAATAACAGCCAAATAATGATTTTTTGGGAATGATTTTATTTTCAGATGAGTCTACGTTTACAAATTTGGGATTATTTAACCGTCAAAATACAAAATATTGGTTACAAGAAAATTTAATTAATTACAGGAGGGTAACTTTCAAGTGCGGTTCGGTTTCAATGTTTGACTTGGATTAATCGGTAGTAGAATCATTGGTCCAATAATATTTGAAGGACTCCTGATTGGTGCTAGATACTTGGGATTTCTGCAAAATGAAATTGAGGACAGTTTAGCTGTATTACATTTCCATTTACGACAGGGAATATATTTCTAACAAGATGGCGCTTCTTCCCATAATTCAGGGATAATAATTGATTACCTTCAACGGAGATTCGGAGAAAACGTAATTTCGACAAATGGTCCTGTGAGGTGGCCTCCAAGGTCACGTAATTTAACACTCCTTGATTTCTTTGTTTGGTGTCCTTTAAAAAAATATTGTCTACGCAACCGCCATTACAACCCGTGAACACCTGGAGCTACGAGTAAGACGCGCAATTAATAGCATAACGACCCAGCAATTGGCGAACGTTCTTCGAGAAACAGCTATGCGAGTTCAGAAGTGCATTGACGTTAATGGACAGCATTTTGAACAACTGTTGTAATATTTTGTGTTCGTTTTTTGTATTTCAAAACCATCTTATGTACAACAACGTAATTAGAACAAAATTGTATTTTCTTATTTTCTTTTAGCTGTAATTTTGTTTGTATGTATCGCACGTTTTAATACGACATATGAATAAATTCCTTAATAATAGTACTAATAAATGGTACCGCGGTACCAATATGGTTTCATTTGAAAAAATTGAGTTTGGCCACAAAAAATCATTTTGATGAGTTTTATTTGCTCATAAATCACGTAATTTAGTATTTTTGACGGAATTTCAGTTTTTCTAGCATTACACGGGTCATTTAGAATAAATCGGAACCGTCATGGTACACTTAAATGGATAACTAAAAATTATATTATAAAAAATATTCACGTTTGAAATGTCACTTAATTGGTATCGTTGGATTCAGAAAATTGTGTATAATTCAAAAATGCAATAATATACAGACTGTTCCATTTAAGAATCGAAAGTCACTTTCCGCGAAATCAGAAGTGCTGCTTATTATCAATTTAAGATATCCCAAATTTCAATCAATTATCTTCAAAACTAAAGGAGAAAAGGGGGTGTACCATGATCCTGTTACACCCGGTATAGTAAAAATATTGATGATTGTAGCAAGTGCTGATCTAAACAAAGAGCATTCATTACAGTAATATTACTCGCGTATCGATCCGACTTTTTTTGTATTCTAAATTTACTATCAAAATTCTGCAAGTATATAAGGGAAAATATATGATTATGTGAATATAATTAGATGTTATAAATGTTTACGATTCAATCACTTTGCGAAGGATTGTAGCAATAATACCATTTGTTACAAATGCGGCTCTGAACATGATAGTTCAAGATGTAATGCGAAGGCAAAGAAGTGCATACATTGTATGGATGCAATAAAGAAATACAATATAAATATAGGAGACAACCATGAGGCGTATGATATTAATTGCCCTTGTTATAAACATATATTAAGTAATTTAAAGCACAAAATTAACTATTCACATGAATAGCAACTAAAAGTTTGTACAGGTGAGACAAATAAGTATCATATTCTAAGTCTAAATGTGCAAGGTTTAATACATAATAAAGACGAAATAGAATTGTTAATAAATACCGTTGAACCACTTATAGTATGTTTGACGGAAACACATGTAACCAAAGATATGCATATAAATGAAATAAAAATTGATGGTTCCAATCACGAAATCTGTTACACAGATAATGTACATACTGGTGGAGTTATTTTATATGTAAAAAAAGAACTGTCTTTTAGAATATTAAAAAATATCACAATCGAGAAAAATTTATGGACCATTGCTATTACATTTCAAATAAATTCTGTCAATTATACACTAGTTGGACTATATCACTCACCCAATTCGAGCCATGCAGATTCTTTAAATAAAGTTGAGGAACTCAGTGATGAATTTAACGATAAACATTTACTTTTAATAGGAGATTTTAACATAGATATGTCACGAAGCACATTTTATGCTGGTAAATTCGTCGATTAATTAAAGAACATACACGAATAACAAATAAATCGGCCACAATAATAGATCTAATTATAACAAACTGTGATCATATAACTTACCAAGTCAATCATACTCCAAGAATATCAGATCATGCAAATATTTTAGTAAATTTGGCAGTTATACAAAAACAATGGCAAGAGGTAGAAATAAGAAAAAGGTGTTATAAGGATTTTAATGAAGAAACCTTTCAAAATTTATTAAGGAACCTCGAATAGGAAAATAATATAGTAGATACGGATATATTAGCTGATAATTTAGTAAATAGTATATCTATGTCCTTGGATAAAATTTGTCCCGTAAAAGTAACGAAGATGCCAATAAAATATGCAGATAAGAAATGGATAAATCAAGAAATACTGGAATATATGAGAGAAAGAGATCAGAGACATACAGCTGCAGCAATAAGTAAGACAAATGAAGACTGGGAGAAATATAAGAAAAAACGAAACGAGGTAACAGCATTGATAAGAAGACAAAAACAGAATTACTATGAACAAAAAATTGACGATCATAAAAAGGACGCAAAAAAAAATGTGGAAAACATTGAAGAAAATATGTCAAAATAAAAAATTTTTCAGCACCCAAAGAAATCCAGTTCAGTAATGAAGTAATAGAAGATGAATTCAAAATTGCAAAAAAGTTTAATGAATATTTTGTAGACAGTATTGATGCTATTATTCAAAGTATTCCCAAACAAAATGGGTATGAGCTAGATATAATAGAAGTAAAAAAATAAATTAACAAAGTTTAAACCTATTGAAATGCGAAGTCTTAGAAAAATTATATCTGCATTACCTAACAAGTCAGGTATTGATGGTATATCCACAAAAATTATAAAAACTGCTTTTGAAGTAATTGGTAATAGATTCTTGGATGTTATTAATAGTTCCCTACAAGAAGAAATTTGTCCTAGCAACTGGAAAATATCTGTAGTTACGCCTATTCCTAAAATTTTGAATACAAAAATATGTGAAGAATTTAGACCAGTTAACACGTTGCCAATATATGAAAAAATTTTAGAATTGGTAGTAAAAGAACAGTTAGATACCCACTGCAAGGATAATAATATATTAATAGCGAATCAATCTGGCTTTAGAGAAAGTCATTCTTGTGAATCGGCACTTCAATTCACCATACCGGATTGGGTTAAGACAATAGGTAAAAACCAAATTATAGTTGCAGTTTTTTTAGACTTTAAACGGGCATTTGAAACGGTGAATCGACAGTTACTAATATTAAAGTTAGAAAAAATGGGTGTTGGTGGATCTGTACTCAAATGGATTGAATCTTACTTAACTGGAAGAAGACAAAATACGAGATACGGAAATAGTGTATCTAATGTAATAGATAATGACTTTGGTGTGCCACAGGGATCAGTGCTGGGACCATTATTATTTGTGCTGTTCATAAATGATATAGTTAAATCAATCAAACAATGCAAGGTACATCTATCTGCAGATGACACATTAATTTATGTATATGGTGAGAATATAAATGATGTTATTAATGTTATTAATCAAGATATAAAAGAAATATTTATTTGGCTATGTGACAACAGCTTAAAAGTAAACACTGATAAATGTAAATATATGATTCTCGGTAAAAAACATATACTAAATCATCTACAGGTGGAAGAAAATATTGTATTAAATAATAGAATATTAGAAAAAGTTTTTGAAATTAAATACCTTGAGTTTATAATAGATGAATCCTTGGCCTTCAAATGTAACAGTGATTATGTCATTAAAAAAGTTGTAAAAAAGGTTTATTTTTTACGGAGAATTTCAAATTATTTATCAATGTTTTCAAAAATATTAGTATATAAATGTATAATAGCTCCACATTTCGAATATTGTGCAACTCTACAGCTATATTTAAATAACAATGAAATTCAAAAGTTACAAAAGATGCAAAATAAAGATATGAGGATAATTTTAAAATGTAACAAATATACTCCCATTGACACAATGTTAAATGTTTTAAATTTTTTAAATGTTAGACAACGTATACTTTTGAAAGCAATGCAATTTATATTTAAAATAAAAAATGGCATGGCTCCGAGATATTTATGTGATAAATTAAATTTTGTTCGAGATATTCATAGTTATAATACTCGTAGTGTAAATGATATAGTAGTAGAGAGATATGACAATTTAAAGGAATCAAAATCTTTGTTCTGTACTGGTATACAAATATTTAATGGTTTACCAAATGAAATAAAATACTGCGAAAAATATAATGTCTTTACTAAACTGTGTATTAGTTATGTTAAGCAACAATTCTGATTATTTACGGTTAGGTTAGGTAATATTACGCTAAGTTAGGTTAGGATACAAAGATATTTGTAATTATTTACAGTTATTATATATTTAGATTTGATATAAGATAGAAAATGTATAATGTACTTGTTTATATATATATATTTTTTTGTAATTCAATTGTAGCTTTTTTAGCTAATAAAGATACATTATTATTATAGTCTACATTCTAATCAGTATTTCATTTTATCTTGATGCGTCCTGTCGACTTTTAACAGAAGGGCGTTTTCTAGATAAAACTGAATACTCTTTAATACTTTTTAAACATTTCTGCAAAATTTCAATTTAGTGATACCATTTTTCTAAAAAGATAGATACCCCTCTATCTTCGCCACTAGAAATAATATCCGAGAATTTTCAGTATCGAATTATTCCTTTTCAGTCTTTCATCGTTATATCGTGAATTTATTGTGAGCTGTTATTTTGTAATTAAAGATATTATTTATAATTCAAGGTCTATCTCACTATCTTAGAAATTAAGCGTTCTACGACTCACGTTTGTAGGATCTTCTTTTATTAGAATGAGACCTTCTTATTACAGTTGAAATCCTACTAGTAAAAAGTGGGACATCCTGTATATAAATGATAATTTATGGAATCAAACTCTAACCTGAAAAATCCTATTTCTACAAACAGTGTATCCGGCCAAGTATCAACAAACAAAGTCTTTGAGATCGATATTCACTAAATAAGAAATGAATCTACCGCTTCAATTATGAACTGTTTCAATTTGCCGAGCAACTTTAGGTAAAGCTACGTAAACTCTATTTACAAGAAAAATGTAAGTTTCTGGTAACATTTCTCTCGATCTGCCAAACACACATTGACAACTCTCAGGGGGAAAACGGCCAATCATGATGATGTATAACGGCATAGTATAGTTAGTGAGATGGGGCACTGCTCCCTAAGGATCACGGATTATTAAGCTCAACATAATACAAAAATGCATATCAAATATATCTATGATGAAATTCGTGTTAAATTGTTTAAAATTTGCACTGAATTTAAACTGATGTAACGTTTCTCTGACCAATTCAATTCTTAAATCATGCATAAAATAAAGCGCGAATTATACAAATAGTGATCCCATAAATGCAAATGCTAACTTTTCTCCCGTTTCATCTTAACGGAATTTGCACAGTGAAAAATTAAACACAAAATCTCAAAATTGTAACTTTATAAAAAACCTAGTTTTTTTTGAAATTTGTCTACATATATTAGCGAGCATTAACTTGGCCTTTTTGACTCCTTTCAGCGCTCGCTTCCCATTATATCGATCATAAGTCAGCTCCAGACATTTGTCATGCTTTTACATATCCTCTCCTTTCTGTCATAGTGTCTGCATTTTTTTTTCGTCTAGTACGCTTTGAACATCTCTGTGTTGATTTTTGTCTTTCACCTGTTTTGCACCATTCTTTCAGAACGAATGTTGCTTTTTTGACCTACCCTTCTACCCACGATCTGGCGACGACAGCGATGTTATCTGCTTAGAGGCATATTACGATTCTAAAAAAAATTTGCTTCTTTTGCAAAAAATGCATAGAATTTTCTAAATTTTGAATTATTTATTGCAGGTCATTTATTCTATCGCATTTGCATTTGAATAATATCGAAACCAACAAAATGTTATTTTTCTCTAAACCATTAACCCACAAAAAAACACAATTTTTGACTACGATTCGACACACTTTATATGTATGTGTAGAAACTTCCGGAAAATGAAATACAGGGTGTTTCCAAAAGGTATGTCAAAATGTTAGCAGTATGTTTTGAGGATGAAAACAGATTGATATAGCCCTATTTACCATTATACAAAAATGCACCCCCAGGAACTACAACCCTTCAAATTTGACCCTGTAAAAACAATATTTTGCGATATCTTCTTCCAGCTCTAAAATATTATTAAAATATTTGGTATGCTTTATTAGCCTAACTGTTAGATATTTTAAAAACAAATTCAGCTCATTTGTTCTACAATTACAGTTTGAATTAGGGAGGTAAGACCCTCTTTGCCCCTCAAACTTTTTTATCGTTACGCCGCTGATATTTCTTAATGCACAAAATATTTTTTTACATTTTGTATTCTTTTCTCTTTTTAAATGTAAGCATGCCATTGTTGAGATAAAATTTTAAACTTTCTCTCGTTTCATCTTAACGGAATTTGCACAGTGAAAAATTAATTTAACACAAAATTTCAAAACGGTGTAACTTTATAAAAGACCTCTCTTTTGAAATTTTAAATCTGTCTACATATTTTTCACTTCATTTTGAAAAAAGAAATGTTGCAAATATTTTACAAATTGTCTAAAACAATTTTTGCAAATCTATTTTGGCAAATTTGAATCGCCATTTTTCTTTCTGCAAAATTTCTTCATTTACTCTTGATAGCTGTTACCCTTAAAGTATCGCTTCGGTTCAATGCTCCAATACTAAGGCATGATATAACCCATGATACAAATCATAGTTTGTTCCAGCAGTAGTCAGAATCGGTTTAAAACTGTCCTCGACAAGCGCAAAACGATACTGTTGTTTCAGCAGACAATAGTCTGGGATTCTAGTTCAGTGTTTCGGAAAGTCAACTGATTAGTTTCTAACTGATTTCAAACTGTTTGAAGAATTCGCTGATTCTTCACGGATTTTAGCCTGGGCATGCGCATTTCAAATATAAAATGTCATTTAAAACTATTTGAATTATAAACGTATTTGTGAATAACCTAACATTCTATGGTGGCATTCTCTAATTTGCATAAAAATAGAAATCATTCGTTCAATTTTCTAAAACTACTGTTTTGGGAAATTTAAACACAAATGATTTAAAATGATTGCAAAAACAGAACTATAGGTTATGTTATATATTAATTTCAATCAAATATCATGCGGAGAAGCAGAAGAAAAGCAAAAATTTTGTTCCAGCAGTATAAATTGCCTACAAGTTGATGTTTAAACATGCTCATTTCAAGAATTCATCAAACCGTTTGTGATTTTCTGCTGGAACAAACCTATGATATAACCTAAATTTCACCAGCCGCCACTGGCAGATACACATCCATGTAGCATGTATGCGTTGCGGTATCATCTTGACAAAATTGTCAAATATTACAAGGACTGAAAAATAGTAATAAACGAAACTAAAACTGAGACAATAACTTTTCCTAAGAAATTCACAAACATACGAACTTTTACGCCACTCACTATTAACAACCGAGTTATTGAGGAGACAAAAGTTGTTAAATATTTAGGAGTCCATTTAGACCAGCGTCTATCGTTTAAACCTCATATAATGAAAACATTAAATAAGGCCTATAACACCAAAAATAAGCTGCTCATTTACACTACAGTCATAAGGACAATTTTAACTTATGGGCGCGTCGTCTGGAACAAGATGTCCGACACACAGTTCGGACGCCTCCAGACGACGCAAAACAAACTTCTCCGTCTCCTCACTAACTCTAACAGATACATAAACACTCAACAACTGCACGAGACAGCCGACATACCCTACATTAGAGTTTACATTATACAGACGGCACTCAAATTTTTCAGACATAACATACAACACTCTGTACTTACAGCCCACATAACGGACATTCGACACCACCACGGACACAAACACACGCACCGACTTATACACGAAAATTTACCTATATACTACGACTAAGAGTAATAGCATACACACAACGACGGACATAAACAACCTACCCTTTTAACCCAACATCCTACCTACCCCAAACCTAAAGTCTACCTTAGATAACTACCCTACCGCCTACCTACCCATTTCAAACACACATTCTAAATTCTAAATTATCTTAAGCAGGTTTTTTCTTTAGCTTTTTCCTGCGAGATTGACTAGAACGATATTTATAGTATTTTTGTTTTGCCTTTAATTATCAAAAGTTTTTTACATGCCAATTTAAACGTGCTGTACTTTCAGGAAAGCACCTAGGACCTCCAACAACTAGAGAGGCAAATGTCCAGCCGACATGCGTCAGGGCCATAACACCGGCCGTCCGTCCAGGACATCCCAGCTATGCCGGGAAACCCTAAACCTAAATTTTATTTGAATGAATTTTATTTGAATGTAGTTTTATTTTAGCGTGTATCTGTATACATATTATAATAATTTTGTAAATGCCTCATGTAAGTTCTTGTATATTATCTTAATTGTCAATAAATGTTTTAAATTGGAATTGGAAATACACACATGAACTTTTAGAGACGCGGATCATTAAAGTATTCATATATTTACCGAATATAAACTATGTTCTAATAATAGTGAATTGACTGTATTTAGAAATAGATTTACATTTCCAATAATTTTTATATGAGGAGGTAAATGCTTTAATAATTTGACAGGCATTAAATAGGAGCTATTTTACAGACGCGAAAGTTTATAAGGAAGTAGATTTATGTGATTTCCATGCCTTAGATTACATTGTCACTTCCCAACTTTGAGGGATTTTTTTTGACATATGACACATTTAAAAGTATATATGGAAATAACTATTAAAATATTTATTTCCTTGAAACGATTTCTACAAGAATAAGTGGTTTAGAACAAATCGTTTTAACGATCCCTTTTACATTTTTAAGAACATCGTTAATTCTATTTAAATTACGCCAGATTATAATGTCATAATTGCTACAAATGTTTGCTTATTAACAAATTTGTTCATCAACAATTTCGAATAAGGAAGTATATTAATCGTGATTTTTTTTACCTCGAGGGTTAAAATTTTTTTTTCAGTTTTTCATGTCTACTTTTTTCTTATAAATATTAAAAAACATCCTTTGGATATGTTATTGCAGTAGAAAATACGAGAAATTTGAGCTTTTTAACCATTTATGGGGTGGCTTGGAGGGGTTAACTTTTGCAAAAATGTCTGCCAGCCAAGGTTAGGTTTTTTTAGTGCCTTGTGAACCATAAGCTGGCTGGGCAGACGTTTATTTTTAATTTTAACTATTTTTTATCAGCACTTCAAATTTTTATCAATTTTTCACACTTTGATGGCAAATTACTCAAAAACCGACCGATAGAAATGTCTGTCACTATAGTACAGTACTATACACACCAAAACAAATATTTTGCGCTAGGTTTGGTCCGGTAACTAATAATTTTTTTTCAATTTCCGGTTACCGCGCGCCGAACGGAAGTTTTGTCTGCCAGTGTAATTGAGATGTGGAGTACATATACTAACTACCTATGCGAACAAATATCGATAACCATTCGATTAAAGAAAATGTTCCTCCCCTTCGTATCCAGGCATAATACGACAAATTTCAAAAGAGAAAAAAGTATGGTACCCATACGGTCTCTTTGATTACCTACTGACAGACGATAACCTTTCATCATCGAATTTACACGCTATTGCTTAGACCACAGCTTCTTATATTTTCGTTTAGGTAATTACGATGTATGATTTTAGTTTGTTAATTGAATAAACACCGTAGAAATTAAACAACCCCCCAATCGAAAGCTTAAGCTACCTAGCAATAGGTTACACTTAGAAGAACCTGTACATACAATCATTCCCATCGACATTGCCATAGCCGGTGGCGGGATTTGAACCCGCAGCTACGATAGAAAATACTCCAATCACATTTGCCATCGCTTGTTCTAGCCAAGTTCTCCACCGAGCCGGTAAATAAATCGATAAAATTAATCAATGTTTAGAGACGTGTCATTATCTTTAGCTTGGATGACTGGTTGTGTAGGACTGTTATTGCGCTTTACTCCAATGCATCGCTGTAGGCTTAGCAAAGCTTCGTAAGAGGTGGATCTGCTCCTTCGTCAACCCAATCCGTAAATTAAAGCAGATGTTGTGGGTGATTTCGATAGACCTCGTCCATCTCTGGCTGATGGATTCTGGCCGTTGAGTCACCTCTTCTGGCGTTCTTCTGTCTTGATGTTCTTTCTTCGGTGGCATATGCATGATTGCCCCGGGGGAGTCATATGTTGCGGATGTAGTGATAAATATCGCACAGCATCCTAGTGGTGTTTTAGTTTTTAAGATTAACTGCTGGATTGTAGGTCATGAAAATTTCCAGCACGTCATATAGAAAGGATGAACTGAGGAAGGGCCATGGACTAAAGCGCAGTTTTAGGCTAGGGCTGACTTCAAGTACTTGATAACGTGAGTGGATCGAAGTGGCAGTCGGAAGCATCAGCGTTTGTGAAATCGGGACAGCGATAGAACAGTCCTTGTGTCTTCTGCTTTGTTGTTGGCTGAAACAAACAAATCAGTTAATTATACTTACCTGTTTCCCAGCTTTGGCTTCTTATGCTTTGGAACATCGGTGGATCGTATTCCACCACCTGTCTGACTAGAGCATTCTCTTTATTCTCAACACGTGCTTAAAGTTTTTCTCTCGATTCTGGATCGCTTTCATGACCGGCCGGCGTGTAGTTCAGCCCCTGAAGATATCGAGGTTTCTCACAAACTATTGAGAGAACTCGCCAGAGTCACGTTTATCATGGCTGGGATCTACTTGATGTACATTTTGGCAGCATTTTGCGAAACTATTGAGGTATACATTTGCTGCGGCCTGATAAGCGTGGGCAAGTGATCATGTTTCTCAGGATGAACTGGCTGTCTCTATCTACAATAATATGGTATATATTAGCCCGCATTAACTAGGCCTTTTTGACTTCTTTCAGAGCTTGCTTCCCATTATATCGATTCATAAGTCAGCTTCAGGTATTTGTCGTGCTCTTGCATGTCCTCTGTCGCAGTGTCTGCATCGTTTTTCGCCCAGTACGCTTTGCATATCTCTGCGTTGATTTCTATTTTTCACCTGTTGCACTATTCTTCCAGGAGAGATATTGCTTTCTGCAGAAAGGCAGGTCATGCCTTTTTTCCCACGATCTGGCGACGAGAACGGTGTCATCTGCGTAGAGACATATTATGATTCTAAAAAATTTTCTTATTTTGCAAAAAATACATAAAGTTGTCTAACTTTTCAGGGTTGCTTATTATGTCGTATTTGCATCTCGATATTTCGGAACCAATGAGATGTTATTTTTTTCTAATTCCATTAACCCACAAAAAACGCAATGTTTTACTACGATTCGACACACTTTATATGTACATATAGAAACTGCCAGATGATGATAATACAGAGTGTTTCTAAAAGGTATGTCAAAATTTTAGAAGCATGTTCTGAAAATGAGAACAGATTGATATAGATTTACCTTTATACAAAAATGCACCCTGCGGAGCTACAACCCTCAATTTTGCCCTGTAAAAGCCGTATTTTGCAATATCTTCTTCTAGTTCTAAAATATTTTTAAAATATTTAACGATAAAAAACTTTCAAGGGCAGAGATGATCTTATCCCCCTAAATCAAACTGTTAATGAAGAACTAAAAAGGAGTTAAAATTTTTCTATTAGACATTAAAGCACACCAAATATTTTAAAAATATTTTGGAACTGGAAGAAATATTTTTACAGGGTTGACTTTGAAGGGATGTAGCTCCTCAGTGGTGCATATTTGTATAAAGGCTTTATCAATCTGTTTTCATCTCCAGAACTTACTGCTAAAATTTTTACATGCCTTTTAGATACACCTTGTATAGATATTGCCAGATGATGAAAAATTTTTTATAACGTTGAAAGTATAGAGAATTTTTAACTTAATATTTTTTATTAAATTATCCGAAGTATTAGTGTACTAAGAAAATACATTTATTTTGTGTATTGCTATCATGTCCATATATTATAATTCGTATATAATTTCCCTAATAAGAAATGCAAAATTATTTGTATTTAAGAGGGCTAATCCGACATGTGTTTGTAAGGTATTTTTTCAAAATTTATTTCGTCCATACGGTTTGGTCAAATTACACCAAATTTAGAAGAGCGGTAGATGAAGGTGCACTAGAGAATACATGTATCTTATTTTAATTAATTTTCACTTCATGTAGGAAAAATATACACTGTAAATATAGGTAAAATTTGAATGTGACTAGCTCCATAATTATTGACATAAATCAGTAAAATTCATACAAGGCTTCTAGAATGAACCTTCATAATTATGTTCAGCTAGTTTCATATTTCTATTCCGTACCATTTCGTTAAAAATAATTTTCTAAATAAGTACCTTTGCCAGTAGAAATGGAGCAAGGAAGTGCTGCCTCTACTGGGAATCACACCGTAAACTAAGCCGGCTATAAACTGCTTGAGTGAAGGTATAGTCAAGAGCAAAATTATTCAGCGGCGGATATATAAAAACAGCAAAAACCCTCCGTGAAATTTGTAATAGTGTTTTGATTTAATATATATATTTTAAGTATGTATTTACTTACTATTTTGTTTATATTTTGTAATTATAATAATAGAAAAAATAATAAATAATTATTTATGTACTTTTATATCACACAATTTTACATTAATAATAGGAAACTTGCCTATAATTTTAAAAATAAAAATAATACTAAAAAACATAGCGTAACGTTGTAATAAAACGTGTATTTCATAAAAAAAATAAGATTTCTAATTCCATGCGATCAGTATGAAGGATCTAAACAGCGATGAAATTAAAGTGGCCCGAAACGAGCTATTGACTGTGACGTCACACCATACAATATTCGGTAGTCGTCGCGCCGGGAAACAACACAATCAGATGTTTTCCAATTCCAATTTAAAATCTTTATTCACAATTAAGTAGATTATTTACAACTTGTATGGGGTACAGAGTAAAATTTATATTAATATATACATTTATATACAGAAAAAAAGAAAACTAAAAATCAATTCATTCATAAAATACTTAAAAATAATAATACAAACAAATTAACAAAGTATGACATTCTATATAAACATATGTACAATATGGTGTTATTAGACTTTGGTTGATTTGTTAGTAACTGTTCTGATATAAATATATAATTGTGTTTTATAGTACCGCTTATTGTAGTTGTACAGATATTTTAAAATGACCGAACAAGGTTTTTCAAAGGGCCAATCTGATAATTTGCCTAAAGTGGATATGTTTATGGTGGCATCTTTTATACAAAATAGTGAAAGTTTTTCCCTTGGAGAGGTCCGCGGGGTCAAGGCAGAGAAGTATGTATTTTTTTAGCTTTTAGTAATAATTTATAAACATAAAATAGTTATGACTTGATCACGGAATAAAATGAAATAACTACAAAATGCTTAGTCGCAACTAAGCTTTTTTAGCAGACTTAGTCTTATGTTTGAAAGAATTTAGGGTAATTATTTACAACAGCCACTTCTATATTTTTCGTGTTTTTTTTGTACACACGTGTAAAGTGTCTATAGAAGACATTTGCTGCAAAGGAAATGTTGCGCAAATGTATAATTACCTATCGTAGGTATTTTCGTACTATGTTTTGGGGAAAGGGAAATAAGTGATTGTGTCGTGTTATCATTCACATAATAGATAAATGTAAGATTTGAATAGAATAAATTAAAGGGCAAGGGAAAGGTATTTGCAATATACTATATATACTAGAGGTAAACATTTTACTCTTCGCAGACAGTAGTGTTATTGAACTTTTATATAATTGTTGCACATTCTGTAGGATACTCTTCGCAGTTTTTTGAAAAGAATCTTGTGTTTGTCTTATAAACTTCATTCTTACAATACCTAATGTATTGACTACATATTTAATTTTCTTTCCCGATTGTGCCGACTTTATTGGCGAAATGCGTGGCAATATATTTTATAGTATAAACTAAGATTCATTCTTACAATACCTAATATATTGATCACATATTTAATTTTCAACTTTTTTTCATCTCCCGATGATGCCGACTGCGTAGGCGAAATTTGTGGTAGTATATTTTACAGCATTTTGGTGTCTATAGAAAATTACTTCAATTTTAGTAGCACATTGAAAATTGCAGCCCTCTATAGATTCATATTTTTAAATAAAATGTCCTATAACTTTTTTATTTACTACTTGATTTTTTTCAAAAACAATGGATTTCTTCCTCTAGCTAACACTAACTTATAGCCCAAATTTCAATTCGATCGGTCTTTTCTTTCTTTAGTTATCGTGCTTACAAGAAACGAGACGGACGGACAGATGAACAGACGGACATTTTGAAAGTTGTTCAGAATTCGATGACGAACGAAATGATTTTTTCTTTGCGAGCGATATTAACGATTTTAGAAATGTCCCGGTCAAATGCAATATACTCTTCGTTATCGTATTTGCGAAGAGTATAATAATAAATAGCTGTTTACTTTAGCACCAGGAAATTACCTTTACTTAGTATCACTAAATTATATTCTATATACTAATCTTATTTTCTAACATTGTATACACATTCTTTCTTTAATCCTACCCTAATTAAAATTCAATAATTCGGAATTCGGAATATTTTATTGCCTGCCTGCGAAAAACTAGTAGATAGACATATACTATTTAATAATGTACTTACATTAAAATAATCACGCACATGTAGAGACCTACATGTTTGTGAAATGTCTTTTTCATTTCTTCTACACGCTTTTTGCCATTTTGATCGACGAATCTTATCTTCTGGCAATATTATAAATACTTTATCTGGCACTTTCATTGTAGTATTCTTACACAACGGTACAATGCAATATTTAAAATAAGGAGTTTTTGTTTCCATTTTAAGTATACACTTAAAATTTATCTGAAATCAAGCGGTCGAGTGCTGGGATCTCCGTCATCGTTTGTAAATTGTATGGTGTGATGTCACGACTATTCCCGCGCTTTTGAACCTGTTTGAAACGGTTCGCTAGCGCGCGAAACTTGCTCTGCTAGCCCTTGTAAACAATTTTTTATGTGTTTATATAAAATGAATAGATTATAGAATGTTTTATGAAAATTAAAGAATGAGAAGAGAAATATGTAAATTGATAAAAATGAAGAGTGGAATATGGTGAGGTACAACTAACACACAACATACAATTACTTATACAATATTACTTTACCCACCAAATAATTACGTAATAGTACCCATAATGGACTACCTAAATCATTTTTCCAGTAGAAACTGCATACACTAAATATTAAACTGTATTATGGAGTATAATATTATATAATTAAAATAAAATAATTAGGACAGTTATTTCTATTCTTTAATAGTTTACGTGTCAATAATTCCACTGTAACATTGGTCGAAACCCAAAAAGACAGCAGTTTTTATTTATTAATTAATAATAAATAAAAAGAATGTAATTATTACTATATTTCAGTTTATATTTCGAGTTGTATAGTATCTGTTTCGCGGATAGCTTGGTTCCCTACTATATTTATTAACCAGAGTGTACATATCGACCAGAACAATAGATTTTATTGCTTTACTCTATCCCGTCGTAATGTGTTGCTAGTTCACGTACTCTGGAACCAAAATTCTTTTCTGCACGACGTTCATTTATTTTATATATGTCTGTCACTTTCGGAACTTCCTGAGAGAGACACAGTCAACGGAGGCTTTTTCTTAACTAGGCCCCTTAATTGATGTATTATTTAAAACTCACTTTTCTAAAATTATTTCATCCAAGTTAATGAATAGCGAGCGATTTAGTTAATTAATTATCCAACTAATAGTACGGTTGATGTATAATAGAAAGACGGCTCTTCAACCTAGATGTTATAGTGCAGATATTAATACTGCAGTAAAATTAGAATTTTAACATAAGGCGACTAATGTGTTAATGATGAAGATGAGAATTAATCCTTTCATCTCAAGATGGATTATAATTTCACCAACGGAATAATAAAGGAGGTCAAAGAAGACGTTTAAATTAAATTTTAAGTGCAATGGATGCAGAAAGTTTCTTTTATAATTTTCAGTTCATCGGTATTAGAGTAAGGAGCTTCCATTGTCTTTAATATTACAATTTTTAGTTCCATTAAATATTTGTTACAACGACTATAGTTCATTAATCCAGTATTATCTATTAAATATTAATCATGTGTATTGTTAGCGCCAAGCGTACCACAATATTACATGTCCAGATAAGTGGTGATTCAGTAATAGTGTGCTCTGACTAAATATATATATATATATATATATATATATATATATATATATATATATATATATATATATATATATATATATATATATATATATATATATATATATATATATATATATATATATATATATATATATATATATATATATATATATATATATATATATATATATATATATATATATATATATATATATATATATATATATATATATATATATATATATATATATATATATATATATATATATATATATATATATATATATATATATATATATATGTTAAATTCGTTTTCCGGGTACACTCCCGCGTAGGTGATAGGCCCCCAGAGGGACCGTGGCTGTCTGAACGACGTTTCGGCAGAGTCTCATCTGCCATCTTCAGGTTCTAACCGATAACTGCTTACTGCGGCTTCTGGTTACTCGAACTGAAATGACGTTTTCTGGATCTGGCAGTTCTTTATATACTCTACCAATGTTACGCTCTGTTGCTCTCGACACACTCCGGGCGTCATGGTCTGCTGCACCCATCTCCTGATTTCGAGCTCGGCTTCGTGTAATCGGTCCTGTTCGGACGCGCATGCGTGTGTCTGTGCTTATGTCACGGTCTGTTGCACCCATCTCCTGATTTCGAGGGCGACTCCGTGTACTTGGTCCTATTAGATTAGCTCTGGTTGATTCCTCTTCGTGTGTTCGTTGCGTTATGTTTCTTGCTTCCTCATGGACAGCAGCATGCAATACCAGAGCAGGCTTCCATGTGGTAGGTAGTCTTTGGGTGTCATCTCGTGTATTTAGATTGTGTGGTCTTTTCTCTATTTCTATGGCCTCCCTGATGATTCTTGACTTGTAATGCTCGATATTGGCTAGTGTTTTTGTTTTGTCGAAATCAATCCTATGTCCTGTAGTTTTGACATGTTGAGCTAAAGATGATGTTCTCTCGTCTTTTTCTAACAGCGTTTATGTGTTCTTCGCGTCTTGCACTTATTTTTCTGTTGGTCTGTCCTATGTATGATTTGTTGCAATCTTGGCAAGGTATTTCATATACCCCTTGACTTTCTAGAGGAATTTTGGTCTTTGGATTTCGAAGAATGGTACTGATTTTCTTGTCAGTCTTAAAAGTTGTTTCTATTTTATGTTTACGTAGAAGTTTGCTTATTTTATCCGTTGTTCCTTTTATGTATGGTATTGCATGCTGCTGTCCATGAGGAAGCAAGAAACATAACGCAACGAACACACGAAGAGGAATCAACCAGAGCTAATCTAATAGGACCAAGTACACGGAGTCGCCCTCGAAATCAGGAGATGGGTGCAACAGACCGTGACATAAGCACAGACACACGCATGCGCGTCCGAACAGGACCGATTACACGAAGCCGAGCTCGAAATCAGGAGATGGGTGCAGCAGACCATGACGCCCGGAGTGTGTCGAGAGCAACAGAGCGTAACATTGGTAGAGTATATAAAGAACTGCCAGATCCAGAAAACGTCATTTCAGTTCGAGTAACCAGAAGCCGCAGTAAGCAGTTATCGGTTAGAACCTGAAGATGGCAGATGAGACTCTGCCGAAACGTCGTTCAGACAGCCACGGTCCCTCTGGGGGGCCTATCACCTACGCGGGAGTGTACCCGGAAAACGAATTTAACATTCACCACCCGCGAAAACCTGAAAAACAACATATATATATATACATATACATATACATATACATATATATATATCGCACATGGGCAACAACAGTGTCATAACTCCAAGAAACTAATTTTTAGTATTTTTGATGTATCAAGTGTAAAATTAGTCATATTTTATGCTGCAGTAGTGAGATAAAGTTAATTCCAAAGTTAAACCACTATGGCAACACAGTCATATCTCCAGAATTGATTAACACATTTTCGGCAACAAAGACAAATCTACAAATATTTTAGTTAAATTTAATTTTTTCTAAGAAGCATAATATGTAAGTAATACAGTTGCTTATTATTATACATTTTATAAAAGTCAAATGGTAATTAAGTCTTATTTGAAAAATTAATATACAAATCAAATTGTGTCAAAATCTTTTAGGTTCGTTTTCTCAAAACAGACATTTTGCCACTTATGACACTGTTGTCGCCCATGCGCGATATATTTATATATATATATATATATATATATATATATATATATATATATATATATATATATATATATATATATATATATATATATATATATATATATATATATATATATATATATATATGTTGTTTTTCAGGTTTTCGCGGGTGGTGAATGTTAAATTCGTTTTCCGGGTATACTCCCGCGTAGGTGATAGGCCCCGAGAGGGACCGTGGTTGTCTGAACTGCCAGATCCAGAAAACGTCATTTCAGTTCGAGTAACCAGAAGCCGCAGTAAGCAGTTATCTGTTAGAACCTGAAGATGGCAGATGAGATTCTGCCGAAACGTCGTTCAGACAACCACGGTCCCTCTCCGAGGCCTATCACCTACGCGGGAGTATACCCGGATATAACGATATATATATATATATATATATATATATATATATATATATATATATATATATATATATATATATATATATATATATATATATATATATATATATATATATATATATATTATCACATTTAGCAATATTATAAATTATTATAAAAGATTTAATAAATGTAGTAGCATGCATACATTAAAAATGAACAATTTCAGAAAACAATTTTAATTTAGTTGTTAACATATGTGTAGAATAATTAAGTATTCGTTGTTCATATAAAAATGTAGTTAGTTGTAAGGTATTTGCAAAGCCAAATTGGCCATAAAAATTAATGAAAAACAAATAAAAAACAAGAAAAAGGTGTCAAGTCGAAGTCCTGGATCTCCACTGGCAGAGCTGACGAGAGACCTATTGTGTATTTCCTGCCATCGAAAAGGTGTCACCAATGTAGTCCCATATAAAAATTTCACTTCAATTAACTCCAGTAGTATTGAAAGTTGCATAATTTCAGGGGAAAGATTTCACCTATAAAAGAGACAATTGTTATAGTATATACTTTTAAAAGGGGAAATTTATTAAAAATCTAGTATAGAGTCAATGTAATTGAACTTTAGATAAAAGTTAAAAAACGCAACATTCAATAAACAGGGGAAAATATTGTAAATTATCTTAAAACTTTCATAACGAAACATAAAAAGTGCATGGTCTGTAAAAGTGAATATAAACTGTAATAAAACTTACCAAACAGGGGTGCAGTAATGTGTTTAGATGAATGCCATAATAATTTTTCCAATATTGGGGTTGAAACATAAACATTTCTTGATTTTGTATGTGTGACAGCATAGTTGAACTATATTTTCATAAAAAAACTAAACAGGAAATCCATTGATGTGCAAAGACATGCCATTAGGACAAAGGAGAAACTCAGTGCTTCGTATGTGAGTGGGGGTAGCTCAAGACACAGTGTTAAAGTGTGTGTAAAAGGGGTGAAACCAATATCGACAGCCTACAAAATGTAGAAACAAAAATATTAGTTTTGAGTAAAGATATGTTAACCTAGATATGAAAAGATTTGTTATCAGTAGTTATTTAGTTCTAGTTATATAAAAAGGAGTTTGTTTAAAATGATAGGGCATTTGTTAAGAAAATTTTGAAAATGAGATATGAAAGTTAAAAATTTTTATACTGAACGTAACACATCCAAATTTACAGAAAATGCTATATAAAGTATCAAGGAAAGAATATTGTTTTTAAAAAGGCAACAAAAAAGGTAGTATAAAAGTTTTTATTTTCAAAATTAAAAATATTTGACATTAAAAAATAATTTGTGACAACTAGTAAATTTTGAAATTTGGTGATTTTACTATATACAAAATTAAAGTAAGCAGAGAAAACAATGGATAGTGGGTTGTTATTGATAGAAAAGAAGAGAGTTTTTTGAAAAAAAATTGGGAGGAGAATCGAATAAAATTAAAGAGAAGAGATACTAATAAAATAAATGGTAGTAAGATATGATTTTAAAATGTGCAAAGGACAACGACAGATGTAAGAATGTATAATAATTAAAAGCAAGCAGATTATAAGAAAAGTAATAAATATTGGTGGAAATAAAATATCCATTTGAGGTAAATGTGTGGAACTTACCTTGGAAAGTTTTATAAAAATAATAATCAATAAAATTCAAAATTAACACAGCATTAAACATTTTGAAGAAATAAACAAATTCAGTAGTTAATAAAAAGAAAACAAGTATTCCAGGTGAAACTTCACAAGAGTCGGTAAGTTAGGAACCGAAGGGACACCAAAATTAATGAACGAGTAGAAAGGAGGATTTCATTCAACAACCGGATACCGAAAATCCTGATCAGGTCGTAGCTATATATTCTTTTGCAAAATTTCACATAAATATATCTCGAGCACCGTATTTTTTATTTAGATAGGTTAGTTTAAAGCTTTAATGGGCCATTCTTGTTAAAATTTAAAAATCAATCTGATATTAAAACTCCTTTATTGTTTTCTGAAAGTGTTTAGTTTTTTTTTTATGTGTACTGATTTTGTGAATTTAAATTTTTGAAATTATACTATAGAAAAACCAAATTGAACCTGCATCCTGAGTGAGAGAGTAAAAGAAAATAAAAGTAAGTAAAACTTGTAAATTAAAATATGAGCTAGTCTGGGTATACAAGGGCATAAATATAAAATAAATACAAATTTAAAATAAAGGCGCCAAGTTTCATAGATTTTAATAAAAAACACAAAATTTTCAATTCTATAACTGTTTAATAAAAATAATTCAAAAATTTTACAAAATATAAATAAATAAAAATACAACAAACCTCATTATCACAATAATATATATTATTAAATATAATTTGAAACAACTACTCAGCGGGAAATACCCCGACCTGCATTGAATTACACGTATATATACGTATATATATATATATATATATATATATATATATATATATATATATATATATATATATATATATATATATATATATATATATATATATATATATATATATATATATATATATACATATATATATATATATATATATATATATATATATATATATATATATATATATGATAAACCCGTTCTCCGGCTCCGCCGTAGGGGAGGGGCCCCGAGAGGGACCGGGGTTGTCGGAACGACGCTTTCGGCGAATCTCATTTCAGTTCGAGTTACCAGAAGCCGCAGTAAGCAGTTATCTGTTAGAACCTAAGATGGGCAGATGAGATTCTACCGAAACGTCGTTCAGACAAACACGGTCCCTCTCGGGGCCCGGGGGGGGGGTACTCACCTAGAGAGTATATCACGGAAAGGAATTTAACATTCACCACTCACAAAGAAAACTGAAAAAATAACATATATATATATATATATATATATATATATATATATATATATATATATATATATATATATATATATATATATATATATATATATATATATATATATATATATATATATATATATATATATATATATATATATATATATATATATATATATATATATATATATATATATATATATATATATATATATATATATATGTATATATATATATATATATATATATATATATATATATATATATATATATATATATATATATATATATATATATATATATATATATATATATATATATATATATATATATATATATATATATATATATATATATATATATATATATATATATATATATATATATATATATATATATATATATATATATATATATATATATATATATATATATGTACACCAGAATAACCATGAGCCTTGTTCGGTGAGGTATTTTTATTTATTTATCTGAAGATAATAAAACAAATCTTAGATAAAAAATAAAAAGTAAAATATTTAGCTAAGAATAAACCTAAAATGTTTAAAATCACGTTAATTTTTATGCAAAAAAGTCTTTGATTTCTATTGAGAAATAAGATCACCATACTCGTATTGACGTGACTTTAGTCGAATCGACTTAGATTCTATTAAAATGATAGAAATGACATCAATAATAAAAAAGTACATGCAATTACAAAAAAACTTCAAGCAGACAGAACAGGCACATTGTATTAAAAAACCAGAACACCTTATCATAGGGCAAGACAGTAAAAACAATAAAACGAAATTCGGGATTACGACCTTATGAGAAAACTGAACGGAAGTGTAACTATAAAACAAATAATAAAACTTCATGAAGAGCGACTACTATTTATTTGGTCTTGCAACTTATGACTTAGGGTAGAACACGGACAAAATTTCAAGGATGCATATAAAGTAGCTATAAAATGGAATAATAATTTATTGCCTAAATATTATTAAAAAAAAAATCAACTCGCTCAAAAACAAATAATGATTTAATTATATTATGACAAGTAGCTAGTCTAATCCGGCATTCAACAGTTATCTAGTCGATATGAGTTACTTTATTTATTTGGTAAACTTTAGGTGTGTACCAATTTTTTAACTTTATGGGAATTTTGCTCAGATTCAAATACCTACAAATTGTAATAAAAGCAAAAAGACGTGGATACGCAACTGTTTTCTTCAACATTGCTATCTGCTGGAGCTAGGATCGGACTTAGCAGCAAGCAAGGCAGTTTATTTAACAAATTTTAAAAATATTCTGTTAACTTTTCAAAATAAAACAAACTGATGGTTGAACTATAACCTAATTAGGTGATAATGTAAAGTTATGTATCATTACGAGGTTTAGCAAGAGTTTCCTTTTGTACGAGTATAATTTCCCATGTAAATCATTATACATTATTCTAAAATTAATAAATCGGCAAACAAATTACACCTAAAAAAAACAAGAAATTATGTACAATATAATAAAATATCTCAAATAATGTAATAAATACAATAAATTTTCAGGAAATTGTTTGATAAGGATATTTAGAAAAATTATTTTTTCCACCTCTTTTAATAGGGTTGCCTTAAAAAAAGTTCATCATACATATAGCTTCTAATGATACTCTGCTGTTAAAACCTGAAACACCCTGTAAATAACATGACAGGCGGGAGAAGGTACCATTACACTATCACCTAGCTTTATAAAAGTTACTAAAAAGGAAATAACTCTTATTACACATATCTAATGCCGAATTTACACAGGTATAATAGCTAAAGCAAGTAACTAAATTTTAGTGAATTATAATTTAGTGTGTGTCTATACACGTTTTAGCAATATGTTTAGTAGACTAAATGTTTCTAAGTTAAAATGGTATCCATTGAATGGGCACGTATGCGATTAGCAGTAAAATTGTCATTAAAAAAGTGTATCCTTGTAATATGTCAGGAGATTATTGATATAATAGAACGTGCGGTGAACAGAAAGAAACGTGTATGGATAAGAAAGTGGCTAAGTCGTAGAGTTAGTCGTGGTTTTTCTTCTATGTTGTTGAAGGAACTGGCTAATGAAGATCAGGAAGAATATAGAAATTGTACGAGGATGTCCAAAGAACAATTCAATAAACTCCTACATATGGTTGGTCCTTTAATAACAAAAGAAGACACACTTATGAGACATGCTATTCCGGTTCAAATAAAATTAGGAGTTACTTTATCATATTTAGCAACTGGAAGTAGCTTTAGACATTTACAAAGATTATTTGGTGTGTCCAGACCAGTCATCTCAAACTATATTCCTCTATTCCCATTATTTGTTGTATTTCTTCATAAGCTGCTTGGCGAGCATTCCTGTTTTTGTAAATATCAGCCTTCGTGTTCCACAAACATTCTCTTGTTCGATATTCCTGAACAAATTTCAGTGTGGTATCCTCGTTCCAACGCGACAGAGATGCCATTTCTTATATTATTAAAGTCGCAAGCCCACACCTACTAAACTATACAAGTACACTGTACTAAACTGACTTGTCTATACGTGTTTAGTGCCCGTATATAGTCAACACGACACGGGGTGGGGGACAGACTTGCTCCAGTAAATAGGAACCTGATCTATTCTACCTGCCTAAAATGTGTACTAAATTCTCCACTAAATATTACTATACTAAATACTAAATTCAACGTTCACACGATGCAAGTAGCTAAATTTTGTTACTTGCTTTAGTTTTCTTGCTTTAGCTACTATACTCATGTAAATTCGGCATAAGCATGAACGAAATGGTACGATATAAAAATCGAAACTATACTTCCTTCAATGTTAAAAATCTTTTTGATGACGTAAGTAAAGTAAATTTTTTAAATTATAAAATGTTTCTTATTCACAGCATTCTTTTTATTGTATTTTCTGCACTAAAATTGGTAATTGTTAGCCTGTTTGAAGTTATTAACATAAAAATTGCACAATATGATTAGCCATTAATCTGGTATCTTCCATAATAAAGCATTTCTAGAAATATTAAACAAGAATATAAAGGGTTTTATGAATATGGCAGATCTATAATAAATTTGTTTTGGTAAATAGGTAATTTTGACTTGTAAATAAAAGTTTAAAAGTTGATCTATGCCAAATGCGAATATTGTGTAGCTGATATTTTGGATTCGTTATCGAGCAGTAAGGACACTTGTCTCTCACCTCGAGTCCGAGTTTCGATCCCCGACCGAGGAGCAGGGATTTATTCTGACGCAGAAATTTATCCCAGTATACTCGGATATTGGATGGATGTCCGTTGTCTCTAAAATGTGTACTCCCCCTCATCACTAGGTACCCCAAGTATTCCCTGTGATGTTTAATTTAATTTTTATTTTTTTGACTGATGTAAAACAATTTACTTAAATTATAAAAATTTGTTCGAATCTAAAATACACCTTGTATATTCAGTCATCTACGATGAAAAATCGGTATCTGCAGACAAATAAAATCGAGAAATTGAAGGTAACAGTTTTTGATCTGAACCTCTTTTTTTTAACAAAAAAATGTGTTTAATGTGGTCAATACTTAACATAATATTGTTATAAATGTAGATTTTGCTATATATTTTCTTTTAGAGACAAAAAAATCACTTACTGCTTTTTAGCTACGTAATATAATCAATTTAATACAGTTATGTTAAAAAGACATTGCCACATCTGCATCAATAATAATAGAACATTTATTTTCTGTTAGTTATACACCCAATGTCCGAGTATGCTAGAGTTAATTTATGGTTTATAAAAATCCTAGCTCCTCGACCGGGGATCGAACCTGAGACTCCATGGTGAGAGGCAAGTGTCCTTACGACTCGACTACGAAGCCACCTTTACTAGCTAAAATCGCATATAGTTGTGTTAAAAACTGATATGCGCACAAAAAGCTAAACGTGTTTACTAACAAAACCAGTTAAGTTCATACCATTCTATGTTGATAAAATCTAGTATTTAACGTAACAGTAAAGCTGGCAAGTCGTGCGGGGTTCGGTGGTGTGACATCAGGTGTTTAGGGGCAACGACCGACGGATAAATATCAAATACCGAAACAAGTCGAGAGAATATATATTAAAAAATATACGCCTGTGGTTATGTGCTGACGAGACGACTGATTGTAAAAAAAATCTATTATGATTGTTATAGTACATGTACTTGACCCTCTTAAAGTGATATTGCCACCATACCAGCTAGCAAAAGATTAACTGAGTGTACTGGCAAAACAATTACGCTGGTGATGCTGAAGACGTTAGAAAAATTTGACCTGTCAACAAGTTAGGTGTTGATGTTTGTAACCGATGGTGCCGCGACAATGCGTTTGGTCCAAGAAAACGGTTGTAGGTTGGTACATGTTTCATGTAAAGTGCATGCTTTGCATTTTGTGGCAGAAAATATTCAACAAGGTTTTCCAGAGGTAGATGCATTAATCCTTTCGATACGATATCGCGCGCTACCAGTGCTCTGTGAACGAGTCATTGTTGATAGTTACGTAATCGCACAGCAGCCGTTCTAATGGCACCACCTTACCGTCCAATAAGGATAACGGAATGTTTCATTCGCCTCGTTCAGTTCTCTCGCCCGTCGGTTACTTTCCTCTACTATTTTATTTCCTAAATCTTTTCTAAAAAATAACTCAAAAAACTTCTAATGCTGAAGAATTTTTGTCAATTTTAGGAGAAGGGTCCTCAGTGTTTTCATACACATGAATTTGGGAAATCCATTCACATGGAAAATACCAATTATATTCGGCATATTCCGACAGAAGCTCATTATCAGTAAATTGTTGAGGTATATCGCCCACAACATCGGATGAAACACTCTAAGTTTCCATTTCATTATTGTAATTTTCATCTGAACTCTCACTGCTACAAAAATAATCCAAATTTTCGTCAACCTCCCTCATTATTTCATTAGCATATTCCTCCAGATTATATTTCTCGTTTTCTCGAAGCATTTTGATATCAGACAACATACCAGTTTCAACATTAATGAAATACTAACATAAATCAGTGCGAAATGCAATTATTCAAGACGATTAAGCACCTATTCCCTTGACCTATCATGGGCCATAGATAATGAAGTGGGTGGGCCACTGACGGTTTAGTACATCTCAATACAATATAGAATATAATAAATAAATTGAACGTGATCACACGACAACCGCTCCAGATGAAAAATGCTTTTGTAAAATCTCGTCAACCGTTCAGGGGGCGCAAATTGGTTTGGCCGTGCTAACACGGCAACCGTATCGAAAGAGTTAATAGCAAGTACAAAAAAATTTTTTTTCTTAAATCTCATAAACGTCTTCGCGCATTCCACAGCAAGTGTCCCGGTATTCCCTAATCACCACAGCCGATTCTTACGCATTAGGGAACATAGTTGAAGGCAAATTTTTATTATGCTAAATATTTATAACAAATAAAAGCTGTGATACTACAATTCAATCCTGACGAAGCTGC
Source organism: Rhamnusium bicolor (assembly GCA_029963845.1). Lineage (NCBI taxonomy): Eukaryota > Metazoa > Arthropoda > Insecta > Coleoptera > Cerambycidae > Rhamnusium > Rhamnusium bicolor. Next base: position 735,361 of record JANEYF010004544.1, read on the forward strand.
AGCTATTAAGGAAAGTCAGACAATATTCGAAGATATTTTCGTTTAAACAGCTTTAAAAAACTATTCACAGGAACCATTAAAGATTACATAATGCCATAAAAAACTTACAAAACAGTACGTTGTAGTTAGCGAAATCGAACAACACTCACGAAGACAACCATAGAAACATACCTGATGCTACAAAGTTTTTACAGACCTCCAATTTGTGAAAACTAAGCTAGTTCATCAAGTTACGAGGATAAGTTGTGCATACATTTTTATAAATTGTAACTGTTTTTTGCTTTTGTTCCTAGTTAATTTCTATTATTACGCTTATGATGATACGTACGCCTATGTCCCGCCGCACAATTCTGCCAGCGTTACTTATAAGTGTTTAATTGTGATTATAATTAAGACAGTCATTAATCTATTGTTGTTAATTATTAATTAGTTAATAAAGTAGTAAGTGTTACTTGGACTTTCAATCAACAAGTCTACGATTTGATGTGTTTGTAGGGATAGCAAACACGTGACAATATTTTTAGGCTCTTATTGATTGACAATGTAGTGTGTTGTCTGTGCTTCACTTCATTATTTATAATTATTACAAGTTATATTCAGTGAGTGTGTTAAATCGTGAAAGTACGAGATGTTAAACTTTAATTTTTCTTGAGATAACTATAATCAAGATATATAGCTCACGTGCCAGAAAAGTTTCAAGGGATATTTATGATCGTCTGTTAGACGCTCGACTTGACGAGAAGCCTCAGACAAAATTATTGAATATTTTATGTTACGTCGGTGCCAAATTTATCAGTTTTTCACTTATGAAGGAATTACCTAGCTTTATCCACTTGCACCATAATAAAAAAACATGCTTAGCCTGCTTTATCACTTCAGTAGTTTCACAGAGTGAATATAGTAAGTTCCTATTTCTCTATGATTTAATTGTAAAATAAACTTCTTTTGAGATAGAATATTATTTCTTAATGGAAGAAGAATATAAAATTATCTTTCCTAGGTAACAAGTTACAACAAAGCTCATATTTGCATGATTTTCATATTTTAGAGTAATCCTCGTAGAGTATATTTTTCTCCATTTTAAAAATACCAATGAGAAGCTTCCCACCGTAATGACAATTGTATAATTCTGTGCAAAAGCTTTATTTTCTCAGAAAATGGCATGGGGCAAAAAAATTCATCACTGACGTAATTTTCTACGAAACATCAAAACACCATATACTGCTCTTGAAGTGCGTTTCGCCAACCAAGTTAGCATCATCTGAAAATTATTAAAAATAACCTTGTGCTAACAATGTATCCTATTTATACTTAAACTATTGTCACGGTTCGGTGAATCGTGATACACTAACCAATAGAGTGGGCTATTTGGGATTGTCCCTCTATCATTATTCATACTATTTTTACACTTTCTAATTTTCAAGCTTTCAAATGCATCCAGCCGTTCAGTATTTATTATATTTCTAATTAATCTTAAATTTCTACTATCTATTTTATGGTTGTCCTCAAACGCATGGTGGGCGACACTAGAATTATCTGTTCTACCATATTTGAGATGAGCTATATGCTCTTTGAATCTAGTTTGAATTCATTGTTTAGTTTGTCCTATATGCTTCTGATTACAGTTTTTACAGCTAATTTCGTAAAGCCTGGGCTATGCAACACCCCCCCCATCCAATTGCTGGCATAACACAATTAGCTGGTGGCTGTACTCATTGACTGGTAGCTCACTTAGCAGGTCGTGGATAAGGGCTTAGATTTATCAAAGTTCACACCAAAATCTTGGCTGGGCGCCAGAACTTTTGTACCAAATAAGTAATAGTTTACTTTAATCGATAAAGACGTTTTTCCCTGAATTCAGTTGGGAAGGAAGTCGAATAAAAAAGATATTATTTGGTAAAAAGTATAATAAACTAGTAAGAATATGCACAAAAATGTACATAGGCTAAGATAGGCATCTTTTAGTTAAAAAATATCTAGTTAGAGTTGAGGACTAAAAAAATAAACAAAAAAATGATCTGACGTTATTTAAAGAAAAACAAAAGAAAGGTGACTGATCTCTTACAAAAAATTCTTCTAACCAAATATAAACTTTCACTGGGGACGAAGCCTTACGTAACTTCAAATGGGTCAGTCCTGCGAAGAATCCACTAACGGCTAAGCTCTGAATGGGTTCGGTGTCAGTTTGAATCACCACTGTCAGAACTGCAGTTACCCTTGAGACGAAATGCCAGTTGTATAAAATATCGTTTTCCTGCTCCACCCAGTATATAATGATCAATTCGATCCACCAATTATCCTCTTCTCTTGTTCCAGGTATTTACATAAAAAGGGGAGAGTTTTATGAGATCAGTACTATAGACAAAACAATGTAAAAAGCTGTGAAATAAACTAGGTATAGGTATATGATAATAAACAAAGTGAAATAAATATTCACTATATTTTAAGATATTCTTTACTAAAAGAAGGTAATCTTCAATAAAATAGAATTTAGAATAGTAAACAAATATTTGCTAAATATAAAACAATATGATAATTGTCAAATTAAAGGTAACGTTAAGTTTAATTATTTATTAGTTCCTCGTAGAGAAATAATAATGAATGCCAGACCTCGCTGCCGGGGACCTTCAAGTGCCGCTACTGTGAAACGATACTCTGAACTAAAAGAACTGCCAGCCACCGTTCCACCTCGGCAATTAGCAGCTGATGGGGAACATCCTCCAGAGTTCACCGATGTAGACTTAAGGACGAGGGCCTTAAAAACAGGGCTAACCTAAACCCAAAAGACCTGGCTAGAATGAACGCGGTCATCGATGAGGAACTTCCAGAAGATGCAGATATCTTGCAAATCAACTGTGCTGTGTACAACGCCGCGAAGCAACTCGTCCCCCGTGAGAGGTCAACCAATCACGGGGTCGAGAAAGCCAAGCGGCGTGTACAGAAAATCGAGGGCAAGATACAGTCAGCCAGACAACACGCCTCTCGAATCCAGAGTGTGATGGATTACAAGACGAGTGGTAGAGTCTTTACTCCCAGAATCCGGCGCGTATCAGCCGGATTAAGACGTCAACACCATACTCCAAATCTGACAGTGATGCTTACCATCAGGCAACACTTTCTAGATAGGGTCCAAGCGCTCATGGCGATAAAGAAAACATTGAGGAGGCGGGTGAGGTGTATGGAACAAAACAATTTGTTCCGTACGAATTCTTCCCGCCTCTTACAAGAGCCAAAGCGTGTTGTTGAGAATCCGCCGACTGCAGAAGATGTCGAAACCTTCTGGAAGGGAATCTACGAATCGACGCGTCTATTCAATAGCGACACTCCATCAATTGCACACTTCGATGCTCTGTGCCACAGACATCTTGAAGAGCCAGAAGAAGTGTGCCCGGCAATCAGTACAGAGGAAGTCCAACAAGCACTTGTTGGTACCAAGAACTTCGCTGCCCCGGGCCCAGACGATATTAACAACTGGTGGTGGAAGAAATTTCCTTCCACTCACCGCCGTCTGGCGCGAGTTTTCAACTCATGGTTGAACGAGGGCAACAGATTCCGGACCCGAGGAATTATAGGCCGATCACTCGCCTCAACTTCTGCTACAAGATATCTACACGTATCTTGTATTCTAGGACACTGAGATCTGTTGATCCGGTCTTCCAGAAAATACACGAACAGCGTAGTGCCAAGAAGGGCATGGTAGGTTGCAAGGACAGCTTGCTGATAGACCGCTGTATTACACAGGATTCTGTGCAATACAAGTGAAATCTATCGATGGCCGCAAGGCATTTGATACAACATCACATGAGCCATTGTTGCACTTGCTCGAATGTCTTGCGGTACCAGCACCACTAGTGAGATGCATAGAACAGCTGCTGCCACTCTGGAGGACTCGTTTCACTATAACATCAGGTGCACAGCGAGTCACGACAGAGAAGGTGGCATTTAGGAGAGGAGTTTTCCAGGGTGACTCCCTGAGTCCTCTACTCTTCTGCATCTCACTACTACCATTGTCTGCTGGGCTCCGCCAAACCCGCGGATATCAATGTAGACCACCCAGCGACCGGAAACATAAGGTCACCCATCTATTTTATATGGATGACCTTAAACTTTATGCCTCCGGAGAGCGCGAACTACAAAACGCTCTCAGGGTGGTCGAAAAATATACGGGGGGCAATTGGTATGGAGTTCGGGTTGGACAAATGTGCAGTCGTCCACCTTAAGAGAGGACGATGCGGAAAATTCCCTGAAGATGCGCAGCTCGCAGACATAAGCATCCCAAGACACCTGGATGCCGGAGAGACCTATACATATCTGGGTGTGCAACATAGGCACATCCAGGATGTAACACAAATAAAGGATTCTCTCCGCGGCAAGTACAGACACCGTCTCCGAAAGATTTGGTCTTCCGAACTTTCGGGGAAGAACAAGGTGTCTGCAACTAATATGCTTGCCGTTCCGGTTCTGCTCTACTCCTTCGGAGTAGTAAAGTGGACGGTAGATGAGCTGCGCCAATTAGACAGAGATACCCGCAAGATGATGAATATTCACAGAAGTATTCAATATTCATCCTACATCGTCCGTTCCTCGTGTGTACCTCACACGTTAACGGGGGGTCGAGGACTCTTGAGCCTGGTGTGTACGCATGGCAGAGTAGTACTGAGTATGGCATGTAACATCCTCAGCTCAGATCCCCTCTTGCGGTTCGTAAAATATCACGAAACTGTAGGAGTGGGAGCAGGATTGTTCAAGGCAGCAAAAAGAGCCGCAGATGAACTCGGTCTCGCATTTGATCAGGCGAGGAGGCCGGCGAGGTGCTGATGTAGTGTCAGTCACCGAACTTTGGTCAAATCGTCTGAAAGCCCAAATTAGAGCTGCCGAACAGGAAAATCTGTTTCAGCAGCACGTCGATAAATCCCAGCATGGTGTCTTCTATAAGAACATAGAAACGCTGGGTTTATCGACCAAGCTGACATTCGTCTTTCTAAGGTCAGCCGGGCTTAAGTCAGAGACCGAGGGATTCATTATGGCCTGCCAAGATGGTGTTATCAACATCTTGGTCTACCGTAGCCGCGTGTGGCGTGTAGAGGTTCCTGATATCAACTGCAGGACCTGTCATCAGGCGCCGGAATCGCTCAGGCACTTACCATCTGCACATCCACCGACATAACGCGGCGTTACGAGTGCTATACTACCATCTAAGGCACTCGTACGGGGTAGACCAGACACCAGTGCTGCCTTACGTCCCCAGAGATATTGAGTCCGTTGTCGAGAACGAGAAATGCCGGATTTATTGGTACTACTCATTCCCGACGGTCAGGCTAATTCAAGCTAACAAGCCTGACATAGTCCTCCTCGAGCATCAACTCAAGGTGATGTATGTCATCGAGTTATCGACACCTGCGGAGAAAGACATCACCTTGAAGGAGGAGGAGAAACGGACCAAATACCGCGATCTCCGGTACGAGCTCCAAGTGCTGTACCCAGGCTACTCGGTAAAAATGGTTGTCCTTATAATCGGTGTACTCGGAGGGATAAAACCGACGCTGCTCTCGGAACTGAAGATCATACCGGCCTGTCAAAAATCAGCCGAGTGGCTGGCAGGCCAAATGTAGAAGGCGGTTCTGGGTTTTCTCCGTCTGCTTAGGGCATATGATTCTTGTATCCACAGTCATTAACCCTGCGGGATGTGGGGGAGTAGCTGTAGTTAATGCGCCGGCGCCACTCCCGTGAGGCGTTGGAGGCCACGGGAGGGCTGTCCGGCAGCGGATAATCCGGGAAAATAAAAACAATTTATTCAGAAATTATGAAATTTTACATAACATAAAGATTATTTTTAATATAACGTATCTTATGGTTCTATTATTTGCTGGCCATTTACAGGGTGAAGGGTCAAAAAAGGTTAGATAGGTCTCATAAGTAAGTACCTTCTTTCAAGGGAGTGATAGGACTACAAAAAATTAAGTTGCGTTTTGTATAAAAACATTTGCCTTAAGTGAGTTCATAAGGGAGCTACAAGCCTTTAAAGGTGGTAAGTACAACATAGTTATTTGCCAATAAATTTAAAACGTCTTAAGTTGCAAAAAATTAAATTTGGATCATTTATTAATTTCATAATGTTACATATTTTGTTAAATTTTTATCTAAATATCATGATTTGTTCGGGTGATTACAAAAAGGGGTGGGGGTGAATTGTCGTTATAACTTTTTGTTATTTCATTTTACACATTTATAGCGGAAAGAAACGCCAGTGTTAAAAACTGTATAAAAAAAGGTCCTCTTACTAAATTTCGATATAAGCTATCGTTTTGGAGTTATTTGTATTTAAATATTGCAATACAAGATCGGTATACAATAATCGATGTAACTACAAAAATAATTCCGCATTTTTAATTATGAACTGATGTTTATATACAAAACTGTTTATATACAAAAAAGAATTTATTAATGGAAATTTTAAGACGTGTCGAAAAAAATAATTCAAGGAAAATTAATAAATCGTTTATTTCTTATTGTTGTTGTTTCATTTATTTTTTATTTTACTATTAACCTTATGATTAAATGAACAATCGTTAAAGCAAGTCTATCAGTCTACAGTAAATTACCAAGGAAATAATAAAAAAAATGTATTTTAAAAAACAATGCTAATTTAACTCAATAGATATTACCTCTATGTCGCATATATTTATGTTACTCATTACGATTGGTTCCTCAATAGTAAAATATCTATTTAGAATGGTATTTATGTTAGAACACCCCGTATATATCCTATAATATATATAGAATGGTAAATTACACAAAACTAAAATAATATTTTAAAATGGTGTTTTATCCCTGGTACGCCTATGAAAAAATCATAAAACGCGCCACAGCATGCTGTTGAGGTATTCTTACTCTGTGGCCGAGGTCACCGAGCATCGGGCGAAGCATCAAAGGTACCGCCAGAGAGATAAACTACTGGTTGTGTTTCCTGTGTCACCGCTTCCTTAATTTCAGTTATATTGTATATTACGGCATTTTCACCACACTTCATAAGTCTCATTAAGTACTCTAATGAGACAGCAGTTGTAATGGTGTCAATGCCATCTTAAATGTGTTTCTGTGTCAGTAATGAGAAATGTTTACTCGCCTACAACTTACTACAAACTTTGTACTTGAAAAAAATATCTTGTTTTTTAACATTTATTAAATTTTTAAAATACTTAAATATTAAATAAATTAACAACAAATCAATTGAAAATACATTACTACATAAATAATGTGATAATGTTCGCGATGTAAATGTTGTAAGAAAAAGATTTTTTTTTCCAACTAAAGTCCATTCGGCGGGTACTCCAATGATTAATAATACGTTTTCATTTCGATATTCCGCACAACTGCAAATAACCATGGGGAATTAGTATCGAAATGTACATAAAGTCCTAAGTAAACTATTGGCAACCTGTAAACTTGCAGCAATATTAGTCGCTAAATAATCCACAACTTCTAGAATTCTAGTCATTGTCCAGTCGGGCCCATACAGTGTGAGATATTTGCTATTAGTATGGTATCTATTTTAGTCTTCATCCTACGTTATTAGTACCTATTAGATTTATTTGAAAAAAATTTATAAATTTTGCCTAAAAATGTCAATTAATATTGATAGTTTTTTTGTGGGGATTTCGGTCAGGTATAACTAATTTAATTCTTTTTCTAACGTTTCGGTTTATTACACCATCATCAGAGAACTACAATTAATATAATATTTTAAAAACATAGTTATGGTTATTTTACATTAAAATTTACTTACACTATTAATTATTAGGAATTTGTTTTAAATTTTGTTACATGTTATTTGGTTGTCTGTTTTAACGCAACTGAGATATTTTAACATAGTTTGTGGGCTCTTAAAGTTTTGTTTATGTTACAGAGATAACGTTGGAAATGTATATGCTTTATTGTAGGTGTTTTCTTTAAATATTGAATATATAATAAGATATTTTATTTCAAGAATTATTATTTTGTATCGGTCAGATGTAAAAATTGATTTCATGTTGTAATGTACCCCAATCATTTATTTAAGTTAAAATAGGTTTCGCTTAAATTTTCTATATCAGTACGATTGTTTATGGCGTTGGTATGTCTTTTTGCAGCATTTCATGTATGTTTCTTCGGTTATAATTAGGTTCTTTTTCTAATATTTGTCTGTTGTTAAAATTAAATCGGTGGTTTTGTTCTATGTCGTGTTTGGCTAGTGCTGTCGTGTTTTGGTTTTGAGTTTTTATGCTATATTTGTGCGTGTATACTCTTTTATGTAGATATTGTTTAAATTGGCCTATATAGGTACCATTACAGTCATTGCAATCTATCTTGTAGTGTTAGTTGCGTCTTCGGTTGGTAGTCTAGGTTTAAGTCTTGTGAAAAAATTTTTTCGTGGTATTGTATGGTTTATGGGCTATTTTTATATTGTGTTGTTTAAATACGTTTGCTATTTTTTCGGATACTGTTGGTATGTATGGCATGGATACATATTTATTATTATTATTATTTGGTGTGTGGGTTGTTTTATTATAGGTTTTGTGTATTCTTTTTTTTATTATTGGTCCACAAAAGTGTTTAGGGTAGGAGTTTGCTTCTAGAACTTTTTTGATTTTTTTCAAATTATTTGGTCTGTATTTTGGATGTGAAAGTTGGATGGCACGATCTGTTAGGCTATTGATGACGCTGTTTTTGTAGTTGTTTGATGTGTGGGATTTAAAGTTTAAGTATCTTTCCGACCATACTTCTTTTGTGTACCAGTTAGTTTCGATAATACCATCCTTATTATATTTAACTGTTAAATCTAAGAAGTTTATGCTATTGTTTTGTCCTATTTCCTTAGTGAATTGTAACCTTGAGTGATAATTATTGAATATATTAACCGTATATTCTATTTTATCTTTTGGTAAAAATGTCTTATAAAATATCCCAGTTTAATAAATTTTACCACTTCACATGTTTTAATCGAAATATTTAGTTGTAATATCACAAGACCATCAAAAACAATTAAAGATACTCTTGCCGGCTGACGAGATGTGCTGCCTAGAAACACAACAACGAGCCAAAAAGGCAAGTGATATTTTTAACAAACACCTTGAATCTTAAGGAGGCAAATGTATTTGATTATTTTCGATTGACCGAGGATATTCAAGTACCCATTTAAAATAGTTCACATTTTTTAAGAGTGCATTTAAAATTAACTGGCACCTACAGTTATTGTAGACAGTAATATTTTCGCTATTAGTAGTATCAGTACTAGTTATTGGCGCTGAGGACGATTGTATGCAAACCAAAATCTTTTCCCTAAGTTAAATATGTTCGATGGTCTCGACTCAAATGATTGATTGAAGAAAACTCGCTGTGTTTATGACTAGTGATGTTTATTATCTCTTAAGAATGCGTCGTCATAACCGCCTCCCGTCACCGAGGCAATCTCTTGAAAATACAGGATTTTGTGTTAGGCAAAAAAGATACTAGGCCCTATAGTTTATTGTGAAACATGAACCACATCTATTTAATAAATTTTTAATTTGCTACACGGTGCGATTGAACCACCGCGCACCGGTAAAACTAAGCGCTCTAGCCACCTGGCTACAACTGCCTCTTCGGGGCTTGTTCCTAAACTAGATAATTGACTTACGGCGCGGCGGTCAATTTATAGTTGAATAGTTTATTATTCTAATTATCTCTGTATGCAGTCCAATGTCTTTTGCAGATGATTTCGGTTTTTATTAAGCGGGATGTTCTTTATGCTAACAGCTGTTCATATTTTTTCCAATCTCCATTTATGGTCAAAAGTAAGAGGTAACTTTTAATATTAGGCGTTTGTTTAGAAAATATTTTCCTCAATAAACTGATCAAGTAGGTATATGTTTTCATTTCTCATGTTTAAAGTTAACCATTTACTTAATTTTCCCTTAATATTACTCTTAAAACAAAATTGGAAAATAACTTATCAATAAGCCTGGCCAAGCGATGGTAGATTCAGGGTCGGGGCAATACCAATGCCATCGCGCGCTTGTTTACGATGACGATGACACGACACACTTCAGTTGTTATCTGTCGGTCGATGCATAGAGTACTAATAAATAATAAATAATGTTGAGCGTAAAGAGTAGAAAACGACCGTACGCTGATAAAGTGAATAAATTTATCGGTGAATTTCCGGATTTATTCTATGATGGATGTAAAATAATTTGTAAAGTTTGTGATCAAGACATAATGTGCTGGAATAAATACGGCTGCAAAATTCATGTCAATACTAACCGGCATAAAAATAAAAAAAGGCGTGTCTTCTTTGGAACCTCAGTTTATGTTTGATTTACTGTTAATGCTGATTGCCTGTGATGTTCCCCTGCGCATATTGGATAAACCAGCATTTCGGGAGTTCTGGAATAAATACAATCCCCAGGTGAATTTACCAAGTCGTTCATCGTTACTTAGATATGTACCAAGTGTTCGTGAAGACATTGTAAATAGGATTAAATGTGCATTAAAAAAAATACACAGCTGTGGTTATGTGTTGACGAGACGACAGATTGTAAAAAAAATTCTATTTTAAACGTTATAGTACGTGTACTCGACCTTGTTAAACCAACATTTCCACTTTTACTAGCTAGCAAAAGACTAACTGCGTGTACTGGCGAAACAATTACGCGCGTGGTGTTGGAGACTTTCGAAAAATTTGAACTGTCAACAAGTCAAGTGTTGATGTTTGTGACGGACGGTGCTACGACAATGCGTTTGGTGGGCCGTTTTCTTCAAACAGACGATTGTAGGTTTTTACATGTTACGTGTAAAGTGCATGCTTTCCATCTTGTAGCAGAAACGATTCGAAAATGTTTTCCAGAGGTAGATGCATTAATAGCAAATACAAAAAAAGTATTTCTCAAATCTCCTAAACGGCTTCGAGCATTTCACACACTGTGTCCTAGTATTCCGGAACCACCAGAGCCGATTCTTACACGTTGGGGAACGTGGTTGAAGGCAGCTTTTTATTGTGTTGAATATTTTCAACAAATAAAAGCTGCGATACTACAGTTCGACCCTAACGAGGCTGCAGCTATTAAGGAAAGCCAGACAAGCTTTCAAGATGTTTCCCTTGAAACCGATTTAGAAACTATTTATAACAATTATAGAGGACTACACGACGCAATAGAAAAATTGCAAAATACTTCATGGTCGTTAGTGGAATCGCTGCAAATAGTGGACGACGTAAATACACAGCTACAGACTATAAATGACGCAAAAAAATAAGCCCGTTATTGAAAAAATTCGAGAGTGTATTACGAAAAGATCCTGATCTTACCAAATTAAGACAAATTTGTGATGGTGCATCTACAGCTGCGTTAAGTGAGTTCACAGAGTGTTTTACTTATGCCTGTATTACTTCTGTAGATGTCGAACGGTCTTTTTCAAAATACAAACATATTTTTTCACCACAGCGAACATCGCTTACTGAGACAACTGTAGAAACATATCTGATGCTACACAATTATTATAGAAGTGCTCCAGTTTATAATAACGACAACCAAGCTACTTCATAAATCTGCTTAAGAAGATGAGTTTTGTACATATTTTTATAAAGTGTACCAGTATTAATAAAATTTATTTCCATTTATTTTATTTATTTATTTATTTATTTATTTATTTATTTATTTATTTATTTATTTATTATTAGTTATACAATGTACATGTGTGAACGTCATTTAACAGTTTTATAATAATGTGCAGCACTAAGCTTACAAAATATAAGGAAATACATAAAAAGAATTTAAAGCGAACGAAATAGTACAAAAACATACATCACAATATACAAAATATTTTTGTTTTTATTATTGTACTTATTCAAGTATTATGATATGATGCATACCCAGTACGTCTCTGTAGGATTAATGACTTTGGCCAGGCTTACTTATCAATATAATATTATTTTATTTCATATAGGTACATTCCAAAAACATTCTGGTAAAAGCGGCATTCCCCATTCTATATTTTTGTTATCATTCATTATTTATTTTTGATAGAGCACCATTGTTTTATTTGAATAAATATGTTTGAAAGAGTTCATTTATTTCACCAATTTCAACTTTAACGCAAAACTAGTTGTTCCGACACTGCCTGTCCCTCTATTTAAATCATTTTAGACCATACTGTGATCGTGACGCACACGCCAAGAATATTTGCACAGACACCTACTGTTTAGGAACATCCATACGAAGGAAAATTGATATTATTCTCAAATACTTACATTTGGTGCAATTTTACGTTCTATGTGCCTTTATTATTATTACATTATGTGTCCAAAATGGATTCTAATTGTGTTGAAATGAGTAACGAAAATCTGGAACAATGACCATTGTCCACTATATTATCACACCTTATCCGAAAATGTGTAATTTCGAATGTACACAATAGAAGCTGGGATTACTCACTATTATTACAACAACGTAATGCTATATGTCCTGAAATAAACCGCAGGCACTGTAGAAATGGGAGCATATCTAATTGGGGAAAATTAGACGTGAACAGGTGTTTCTTACAGCATCTCGTAGTCGAGAACAATACGTTTGAATAAATTCAATATCTTTCAAGATAGTAAGTATGCGAGATGCAGATCTGAAATATATTAACGTTTGAGAATACCATACAGTAATAGTCACTAAATTTTAAATCAAGATTGACTGTAGCAAAAACGGTTGGGATATCATCTTATCCTTGGTCCTGGGAGTAAAACAGAATCGGAATATTTCTCATATTGGCAATATTACACAATACAAGAAACATAATTTATGTGGTTTGTAAGCTAAAGCATTTGTAACAATTTGATTAAAAAAATTATATTGTAGCATCCCATGTGATTGTGGTAAATACTGTATTGGTGAATAATCTAGACCGTTCAATGTGTGGCTCGCTGAACGCAAGAATTAAGCCAGGAAAGGACAGTAATTTGAAAAGTAAAAAATTTTTAACACATGTTATTAGAAGGGATTTTGCAAAAATTTTGGTAAAAGAATAATACATGAAAGAAAGTTGAAGAATCTGCTATTTTATTAAACGGTGATAAATGTGTATCTCATTATTTTATAGATTTTTGTTAAGTTACAAATCTTACAGACAAGGTAATTAGAAACAACATACTGACTGTCTCACGTGTCTAATGCACAGAGAACTATAATGTTTGTTTTTGTTGCAAAAATCAAATGCTACCAAAACAATGCTCTTATTACCTTTGATGACGGAATCAGATTGTATACCGAAACGTCAACTTTTCTAACCTAAAAAATATTTTACATTTAATAACTTCATTTTCATTAAGATTAAGATTTTTATTTTCTAAAACATATAACATTTCTTCCATAAAAAAACAGAAAAAAACTTTCTTTCCTATTTTTATTTCTTAGATGACTTTCAGCCAGGTACATGGACAATTTATCCTACGTTTCGTCCGAGTTTTCGAACTTTTTTTAAGGTTAAAATCTAAAAATGATGGTTTTACATTAAGTCGTAAATTAGATTAGTGACAGAATACACATCCAAAAAAAGTGTTTTCTTACCTAATATAAATTACCTATTTTAATTTCATTGTATAGGCTGGTTTTATTTTGCTTTTCATCATTTTAATTGGGTAGGTATGTAATGTATATGTATTTCGAAGAGTTAGGCAGAGAATGATCAGTATTTTGTGTCGCCGTTCATGTATTTCTTTTTAAGAGAAGGTAATTATAACAGCTGATAGTATACTTATATTGATGGTCCGAGTGACAGAGTTATGGTAAACATTCTCATGATATTGGAAAGCCGTTGAGAAGAGGTTTTGCAGTTAGCACATATACAGGATGTATAAAAATTGTTACTATTGATTAAGATTACGATATATGCTACTTAAATTTTCTATATCTGTCTGACAATTTACTATTTTTTTGTTGTTTTGTATTTCGGCCATTTCCAAAAACATACGTTTTTTGGTATTCTTTCTTTATGCAATATGGTTGTATTCGGAAAGTTAAAATTGTGTAAATTATTCACGGCGTGTTCAGTTAATGCTGAGCTGAATGAATTAGGAGTTGCTATGGAATTTCTAATTGATAATTTATGTTGATTTATACGTTTATTTAAATATTGTTGGGTTTGTCCAATATAACACCTATCGCAATCTGAGCAATCAATTTTATAAATAACATGTGTTTGATTTAATTTCTCTATTGGATCTTTTAGTTTTGAATATAATTTATTTTTTATGCTATTATCATTTCTGTGTGCTAATTGTATATTATATTTACCTAATTCTTTCTGAACTTTTTCTGATACTTGTGGTATGTATGGTGCCCATATGTATATTTTGTCTTTATTTGGATTGTTTTGATTTTTGCCCCGGTTTGTGTTGTTAAATATGGGTCCTAAGCAGTTACAACCTAACTGCTTAGGACCCATGTGTCAACTGGATTTTTGTTGTTTTTGTTATTTATAGAGAATACATCTCTTTTGAATATTCTTATTTATAAAAGGTGGCGGGTAAAAGTTATTTAAAAGAATGTTTTTGATTTTAATTATGTTTTCTTTTTGAAACCGTTTATCTGATAGTAAATGGCTCTGTCCACGAGACTGTTTATAACGCTAATTTTGTATTTATTACTGGTTTTTGACTGGAAGTTGGTATATCGTCCCGAACTGATACTTTTTTTATACCAATTGGTTTTAATTCTACTGGCAGATCTAATTAAAGAGATCTAAGAAGTTTATTTTATTTTCATTTTCTGTTTCTAATGTGTATTTTATTTTCCTGTGTTGTTCATTGAATTTCTGTAATATGTACTGTATTTCATTTTTATTAACGCATAGTAGACAATCGTCTACGTACCGTTTATAAAATGCAATTTTATTTGAAAGTGTCGGTATTAGTTGGTTTTCTAGATATTCCAGAGTTAAATTTGCACACACTGTTGATAGTGGTTGGCCCATAGCTAGTGCTACTGTTTGTTTATAAAAGGTTTTATTGAACGAGAGGTATGTTGAATTTAATATAAATTTTATGGTAGAGATAAATTCTTTTTCCTCTATGCTTGTAATTTGTTTGATATCATTACATTTGTTTTGTATGGTTTCTATTGTCAAGTCTATTGGTATATTTGTATATAGTGATGTAATATCAAGAGAGATTAATATATAATTTTCCGGTATGTTGATTTCATCAGTAAATTTTTTTAACTCCCAGGAGTCTTTCAAGCTATAGTTTTCTCTACTATATTTCTATTTGATAGAAATTTTGAAAGTTCGTATTTCGGTGCTTGTACGTAGCTACATATTGGTCTCAATGGGATATTAGGCTTGTGTACTTTTGGTAAACCATATAATTTTGGTGAGATTCCTTTATGTGATATTAATCTGTTATACATTTTTTTATCAATAAAGCCTTTTTACAGAGATCCTTAACTATTGTATTATTTTTTTGTTGGGTAATTCGCGTTTTACCATTACATTTTTTGTATGTGCTGTTATCACTTAATAAATCATTCATCTTATTTAAATATTGAGTTTGTGTCATGATGATTGTTTTATTAGTTTTATCGGCAGTTGTTATGATTAATTCTGGATTGTTTTTTAAAAAGCTCCTAGTTTTATTTAAATTATTGTTTAAACTGCTATGTTTCTGATTGGGGTGTAATTTGTTTTTATAATTAGTTAAATATTACAGGTGCTGGCTCTGATGTTATTTCTTTCAGATGTATGTATGTTTTCCAATGCATTCTCTATACTAGATACCATTTTAGTTATTTGTAATTTCTTATTGTTTCTATTTGTGGTATCTATATTAAATTTCGGGTCAATACTAAATAATTCCATAACATGGTCGCGGATATTAATATTGGAAATATTTTCAATCGAGTTTTCGGTATATGTGTTAATTTGATTATTACTACATGTACCACTGTTGCCTATTTTTGTTGGATTACTATTTGTACAATGGTAGGTGTTGTTAGTTTGTGTGTTAGATGATAGGTTTCTAATTTTTTTAACGTGTGTTGAATATATTGAATTTTTAAGTTTCCTGTTTTGATATAGTCTTGTTTGCAAAAACAATTCAATAGTTTGCTGAGGTAATGCTTTTTCAATTTCAGTTTTTAATTTTTTAATTTTAGAATGTAAAATGTTGAGTTCGGTGTATGCATCATTTATACATAAAGAAAGAATTTTTACTTGAAAATTTAGATATTGTATGTTAGAGGAATGCTGATTTCTCCATTTAACAAAGCCGAATTTTGCAGTTTTGAATGCTATGAATTTAGGTATAATTTGTAGACTTTTACACTTTTTTTAAAAAATTGATTCTCTCACTTACCCTTAAAATTTTGCTGCTGATATTTTTGAATTCGTTTAATTTGTTCTTGGTTGTAGCTCCAAACTCCGATTGTATTTGTTCAAAGAATCCCATTATTTTCGTAAATATATTGGTCACTGCCTCAAGGACCTAGATTATAGATTATAGAAATTATTTCTTCAATAAAAAACAAAAAAAAACTTTCTCTCCTATTTTTATTTTCAGAGGACTTTCAGCCAGGTACATGAACAATTTATCCTACGTTTCGTCCGAGTTTTCGAACTTTTTCAAGGTAAAAGCTAATATAAATTTCCTATTTTAATTTCATTGTATGGGCTGGTTTTATTTTGTTTTTCATCATTTTTTATTTAGTAGGTTTGTGATGTACGTGTAGTTCGACGAGTTAGGCAGAGAATGCACTCGGATCATCAAAATAAGTATACCATCAGCTGTTATAATTACCTTCTCTTAAAAAAGAAACACACGAACGGCGACACCAAATACTGAGGGTGATCATTCTCGGCCTAACTCTTCGAATTACACATACATTACATACATATCCAATAAAAATGATGAAAAACAAAATAAAACCAGCCTATACAATGAAATTAAAATAGGAACTTTAAATTAGGTAAGAAAACACTCTTTTGAATATATTGTATTCTGTCACTAATCTAATTTACGATTTAATGTAAAACCATTATTTTTAGCTTTTCAGCTTGAAAAAAGTCCGAAAACTCGGACGAAACGTAGTATAAATTGTCCATGTACTTGGCCGAAAGTCCTCTAAAAAATAAAAATAGGAAAGAAAATTTATTCTGTTTTTTATTGAAGAAATAATTTCTACTTTAACAGCCAACAACTTGTCTAGTATCATCTATAACATTTCTTTTTTCACTGCTGATTGATCCCATTCATTGCTTATAGAAATTATCTCTAAATCATAATCACATATATATGAAAATTTAAAATTATTATTTGAGATAAAGTAGTAACTATAAAGTATAATAAATTAATGTAATTATATTTCTATTTGACATTTTTCAGTACCTCTCCTGTTTGTTCCATAGATTTCATTAGCTCCTCCGCCTCAAGTCTATAAACATACATACAGAGTGAGTCAGTTTTTAGTATTGAAAATACTTCTGAACGCGTGTATATGGGGGACGTCTCTGCATAAATGAAGCGATATGCGACAAAAACGACAGATCTGTTGGCCGGCATTATATAAACGCGATACATTATGATGAAAGATGACATTTATGTGTCCTGCAGAGTTTGTTTATATATTTAGATAGGTTGTTTTTAATACGTATGATTATAATATAATATACAAACGAAAATATAATATTATTATTCATTTCTTGCTTAACAGCTCTTCTGTAAAGACTGTTAAACTTGACGTCATATTTATTAAAACAAGTTAAACAGTTACACTATTTTTATATTCTCTATAAATATTGTTTTAACGTTTTTTTTTTTTTTTCTTTCCAAAAATTTTTTTTTTTTTTTTGGGGGTTTCCTTTTTTTCTTTTTTTTTTTTTTTTTTTTTTTTTTTTTTTTTTTCTTTTACCAAAACAGCTCCCCTTTTTTTTCTTCTTTTTTCTTTTTTTTTTTTTTTTTTTTTCTTTCAGGGGGGGTTTCCCAACCCCCCCGGGGGGGTTGGTGGGGGGTTTTTTTTTCCCTTCCCCCCCCCCACCCCCCTCCCCCCCCCTTTTTTTTTTTTTTTTTTTTTTTTTCCCCCCTCCCTATTTATATCTTTTTTTTTTTCCCCCCCCCCCCCCCCCCGGGGGGGGGGGGTTTTCCCCCCCCCCCCCCCCCCCCCCCCCCCCCCCCCCTTTTTTTTCCCCTTTTCCCCCCCCCCCCCTTTTTTTTTTTCCCCCCCTTCCTTTTTTTTTTTTTTCCCCCCCCCCCCCCCCCCCTCTCCCCCCCCCCCCCCCCGGGGCCCCCCCCCCCCCCCCCCCCCCCCCCCCCCCCGCCCTTTTTTTTTTTTTTCCCCCCCCCCCCCCCCCCCCCCCCCCCCCCCCCCCCCCCCCCCCCCCCCCCCCCCCCCTCCTTTTCCCCCCCCCCCCCCCCCCCCCCCCCCCCCCTTTTTTTTTTTTCTTTTTTTTTTTTTTTTTTTTTCCCCCCCCCCCCCCCCCCCCCTTTTTTTTTTTTTTTTTTTTTTTCCCCCCCCCCCCCCCCTCCTCTTCCTCCCCTTTTTTTCTTTTTCCCCTTTTTGATATTGAAGGCAACTGTGTCATTCGTATCTAACTGCTGTATTAGGGATTTCACATTTTCAAAATGACACTAATACTACGATGCTGTATCTAGCCAAGTTCCCCATCTTGTTATAATGGGCTGTGAAGGTAATGGAGTATTTGGTAGAATTTCATGAAATAACCGTACACGACTTGGTGCTTTAAGAAAAACTCTCTTTACACTAGATATCAAATTATCAACATTAAGGTAGCACCTCCTAATAGCTTCAGCAATTCTATGAAGCCCATGTGCTAAACATGTGATACGTTTCCTTCGAAATTATTCCAGCAGCTTTCATATAATTCACTCCATCGGTAAGAAATAATAACGTCCTTATTATCTGCATATTTGTCACCCCAAAACACTAGACTTGAATTCGCTACCTCCGCTATAGTGCGAGAATTTGTAGTTTCTAAAACTTTAGAGGCAATCAAGCGCCCGCTCATTGAACAATTTTCCTCCAATGCACCCACTAAAACATTCGCTACCTTAAACTCGCAAGCGTTAGTGGTTTCGTCTACGGTATGCCAGATGTACTTCCCATTAAGCGCAGAAGAAATTTTCTATCTAATATTTTCACACTCCGCTGATAAATATTTTTTTCTTAGTGTAGAACCTGAAGACACATTGACATTGCTATATTTGCCACTAATACATTTTTCCAAAAATTTTCTAAAAAGTGTATTGTCTATCTTCGACCATGGTATGTTACAACCTATCATAAGTTTCACTAAATCTAAGTTGAAATTACGTTGCCTGTCACTGTAAGTAAAGCCACCTACACTCCGTTTATGGATTTCTGAGGAAATATGTCTATTAATATTTGTGTTGCATAACCACGAAATTGCTTTGTCACATCTAGTGCAATGCAATTGTCTACCATCAAATTGTAAATCGACAATATCGCGAATCCAAGAATTTACTGTAGCTTCCGTCGGTTTGGTAGGTACGTTGTGATATTTTAACTGCGCATTTTTAATACCTATGTCCGAATGAATCCACGTTATGCAAGATACTGTTTGATCTTGATAAATGTTTTCTCCCTCCACGCTAGGCGGGCCGTTGGTCTTCAGTAATGTAAATTACCAATATACTGTAATTTAAAATAATCTATTACGCATTTACGTTTTAATTTAATATAGTGCATTTCCTGACAAAACTAAATTACCATGAACATTGTAAAATTAAATAAAATGCACTTAATATATTTCTGTAGTGTGGGAATGTTTCAGTAGGTATTTTCAGTATATTATATTATATCTGTAAAAGTCATCGGTAAATCGGTAAATCCACGTAGGGTTATTATCGTTATTGTTAGTTGTTTTATGTTTTTTACGATTTACATTAAATTTGATATACCTAATATTGAATAAATTTCTGACTTGTTACAAATATTTCTGTATATCTAAAAAACGTTGCATCTTATCGACTTGTGACAAGCGAGACTATTTAAAACCAAATTGAATGCTCTTTCTTATATTTGAAAAAAAAATTAATAAAGTCTTTAGTGGGATCCGAGTACAGATTATTAAACATCATAATAATTTTTGATAATTTTGACTGGGACAGAAATTTGGACGACTACAGCGATAAATTAAATATTATTCTAAGAGTTCTAGTGAGAACAGTCGTAAGTCACGGAATATCAATATCAGGATACCATTCGATCCACAGGTTGATTTAGATTCAATTTGTTTTAATGCATTTAATATTTAACTTTCTCTGAAGCAAGTTAAGTTGATGTTCAAGCCACTGACAGCACTCGATTAAAAATTTGATTAGTGATTTTTAGATTCAGAATGAAATATCATATTTTTTAAATTTTAAATCTACTAAAAGACTAAAAAGTTGTAAGATCTGAATTTACATTTATCTTTAATATGTTTACAATAAATTTTGCAGTTGTATTATGGATATTTTGACTATTTTTGGTAGAATATTTTAGTAGATAAATCGGGAATGAATCTAGTTTGTTGTAAGCTTACTATGTTGGATGTTGGCTGAAGGGAGAAAAGAATGTGTTTAGCTGGGTCACGAATTTAGAAAATAGCAAAACAGTCTAAGAGTATAGTGGGTACTATAATGGCGCAAAGCAATGGCTAACTATTAAACTTCAAATTTCTAACAAAAATAATTATATCAAATTAATCCAACACAATACTTACCGACCAAATTTTAAATTAATCTACCTTCGAATTTCTGAGACGACAAGTATACTATGCTACTCATCTGATTACAGGAAACAAAATACCAAATACCAATTTATCGTGGGAATTAATTAAATAGTTGAAAATAACTGGCAATGGTGAGGTAAAATTATTTATAATTATTTCAGGACTTATCGTAAATGTGTTAAAGCTAGAAGAATAAAAAAGTCAATTTGTAGTTAGTCCATAATATCAAGAATTATGTATCATGTTTTTCACACCTGTTATTTTAAAACTCGTCGTGGTATTTGCCTGAAAAGTAGTTTTTTTGACTTTCTAATTTCGTTCAATTTTATTTATTTATTTTTTTTACCAGTAAACACGGTATTGAATTCTAGAAACTTAAATGCAATAAATCACCCCCTATAAGGGGACAAGCACAAGGTTTCCTCCATTTTCTTTTCGAGGAGGAGGGGTTTCTGAGATCAGTATTTAGGTCAAATAGAATCGGCCTACCAATGTATAGATTTATACTATTTTTTCCAAATCAGGCTGTATTTTTTGCAGATCCTTCTTGATCTAATTAAATTAAATAAATTTGCATCAAATCTACTGTCAGCCGAAGATGGAATACAAGTGATTGTTCCTAAACTAATTCCAAAACAAATTGAGTTGTGAGAAATCAAGATTTATACAATAAGCGGCTGTTTTGCATTACTTTTCTGTATAAAGAATGTATTAGGAATTATAAAAAAAAATATAATTAGACTAGCTCCCGGATATTTGCCCAATTTTGTTCATATTCTATTATTATTGCTTCAATATTTCTCTTAAATAAAAATAAAAGCAGGGCAATGTTTCTAATAAAATAATTTATAATTTTTTTCTCTTTCAAATAGTCGGTTACTAATAAAAACACTTTAGGTAAAACTACAAACCCGGTAGTTGTAAATTTTTAATCTTCCAACTAGGTTTGCCGCTAAATAAATGAGTATTCCTAAATTAATATTCCTCTTGTTTGATACAAGACATACTCAAACGCTGCTAAAGGAACTTTGAAATATATCAATTCAGACAGAAGTTAAACAGCCTTTCCTGGGGTGTTGCCAATTATCAGAGTATAAAGTTTCATAAAAGTAGTTGTGAATCATCAGTTTCATACCGAATTATTAATATTTTCGTAGGTACACGACTTCAAAGTCACATAAGTCATCGAGTTTAGTGGCTTTAGAGAAAAAAAATTGCCCAAACATTGAACTAATTATTGTTTCATTTAGTGGGACAGGGACATATTGTACCAGTGAACAAAGTGAAAAATTTATATGAATTCATATCGTATAGAAAATATTTGTTCATATTTGTATAAATGTAGATATTTTTTTGCTTTTTTTACTTAATCAGGTGGTGGTAATGTGTATTTATTTAAAAGGGTCATCTTGAAAATGAAAAAGACGGCCGCTTTACATTTTATGTTTGATTTTAATTTTTTTAAAGTATTCATACTTACGGATGCCTGATCCGCTTTTTTGAAGCCGAACATACAATACAAGGATGTATCCTTGCGCTTGCGCTTACGAGTGTTTACGATAGTCTACGTACGTTGAATAGATGGGGAACTCATGTCTCATAGAATTTCGAGTTTTTAGTGAAATTCTCTAGACCTGTGGTTGGTTTGCAGTTATGTTTGCCATTGATGCACAAATCAATGTGGTGAAGCCGAAACAAGGCCAACAACAAAGATAAGTGTGACAGAGGGGGGCATATTAAAAATAACTATCGTCAGCGCAACCCTGAAACAGTAAACATCGCAGTAATCTATGGGCCGCAGGAAAACTGGCGGACTGGTACCTTGATGACTGCTTGTTAATGGAAAGACAGATAACATTATCAAAAGACCATGCCAGAAAGACTGTAAGCCCTGACATAGTGTGGAAAAACTGATGAACTAATCGTGAATACCGTTAATTGATGTTTCGGATGAAACGATATGGAAACTGGTCCTATTCTGAAATCGAAAGAAAGAGGAACCCGGCCCGATTGAAAGGATATTTCCAACCAATCAGTGGGGCTGGAGGCTTTATGGGCATAATGGGACTCTGAGAAGTGGATGAACTGCTTAAGAGAGCTTGAAAAAGCTCAGATGGGAAGAAAGTTACTTTAAAATTGGTAATCCAAAGTGTCACATAGCAAAAGTACTTAAGGAAGTGCATAATTGAACATCTGGCGGACATTTTTGCATCAACAAAGCTCTGATAAAAGTACGAGAACGATTCTACTGGTAAAAAGTGTCGTCAGATGTAGAGGCTTGGTGCCGCAAATGTGAAGTTTGTGCAGCAAAAGGCCGTTGACAAAAAGTAAGGGCCCAATGAAGCAATATAACGTCGGAGCTCCTTTTCAGCGAATTGCCATAACAAGTGATCCCATAAAGGCTCGTTATGATCTTAACACTAATTCAGGTGGGTTCCAGGTCAGGTTTGACTATATAATCCACAAAAAACCTGTATAACAAACAACGAAAGAAAGGCAAGTCCCTAAAGCTTCACCCGCCTTGGGAAGGACCATACACCATCTTCATCAGAGTAAACGACGTTGTATACCGAATGAATTAATGTGGTGCATATACAGAGACTATCTAAATATTCGGGGAATGACGAATTGTCTGACCGGGACGTCGAGGCTTAAGAAGGGTGCAGTGTTATGCTAATAGACTCTGTAAACTGTAAACTACCGGTTCCGGGATGTGCTCTGAGATGGCGCTACTAGTGTTAAAAGAAATTGAAAAGTTAAATTACTCTGGACCTACAAAGGCGGAACTAGAACTGTTCGAGAAGGGCCGGGAATATTTAAGAATGTTCTAGAGCATACATGGATATAAGGCACACGGTGGATCCAGGAGCTCTGTCTTAATTTGGAATTGAGAGAATGAAGAAGAAATAAGTTACAAATTAAAGTTGTGATTTCTAAGGACCAGTTGTACAAATGTGGTTTAGCCAAAGCTCAGTTGAACTTCTTTTAAAATTCAAGAATAACGTTGTTGAAACAATCGTAACGTTGGATTTAAAACCAAGTTCAACTGAGATTTGGCTGAACTACATTGGTACAACTAGCCCTAAGTGTTGAATTGTGATTATAGTTAAGTCCTCCATTAAGTTATTGTTGATAATTATTAATTAGCTAATAAAGTAGTGTGTACGTGTTATCTGGACTTTAAATCAACAAATCCACGGTTTGAGGTGTTTGTGTGGATTGCAAGCAAGTAACAATATAGTACAAGAGCTAAGCATCTTATTTAAATAAATTAGAATAATTAATATTTCATTAGCATAAATAGTAGCTGTCTCGTTATATTTCATTTTAAAATTTTATATTATCATATTCATAGATTTACTTAGTTTTGGAATGTATTCGCAAAACTAGGCCTCGGAATACATTCATGTCAATATAAAATGTATAAACCGTATAAACGTTGCACCCGTGACTTGAAAATTTCATATATGTGTCAAGCTATAAATCATTTCAGAGTTAGTGAATAGGAAATGATAGTAAACATACACATTCACAACTCCTTTGCATTTGTATTTCATTTCTTCCATACGTTGAACAACTAATAAAATAAGGATTAGCAATAAATGTGTGAATCTGATTCTGCTTGTTTATTCATTTTATTCATACCGACAAATATAAACACCCTAAAATATTCATATAATTTTTAAGAAAACCGTTGTACACCATTAATTGTTGTTAGGATTTGTCGGTTTAGAAAAATTCAACTTTGCACAAGCTCGACGTTTAGATTTATTTATTTTTATTGTATTTTAAATCTTCTATAGGTTTAAAAGTAAACCACAATATAAAACATATTCTAATTTCATAAATATTAAAAAGAGCATAAAATTTAAAAAATTGTTTCCTATAAGCAATTTACTAACACTTGATCCATACTATGGGCGGATGCTACTACCGGTTTATATATAATTAAGGCACCGAAAAAAAATTGCATATTTTTTAAATTTGTTTTTAGAGAGCGCAATAACTACCCTGTTTTACAGTAAACTTAGCATCGTTGAATGTTTTAACCCACTATGAGGAGTACCAATGCTTCATTATAAGTAGCTAGTCAATCCATAAGCTGAATCGTTCTCAGTAGTCGCTATCTGTCCATTTTGAAACTATACACACCGCCCATTATATCGTGCATGAATCAAAGGAGAGTAAGTGGCAATAGATTTATTTGTATTTATGTTTAGCGTTTGTGCGTGCCTTTTAAGTTTTAATATGGTGCTTATCCTAAACAATCTATGACTAATACTCTTCAGATACTTTACGAAAAAAAGATTTGGAATTATTAAAACTTGAAAGTTTTAATAGTAGTTTTAAGAAGAGGTTTGTAGGTCCTTGTCTAGGTAGACCCCTGTACCCTGTAAGGGTTTTAAATCAGTTTTATGGAGTCCTCCCAAACTTACATTTATAAGTAGTCTTAGAAATAACCTTTGAGGATATCTTATAGAGGATTTTAAAACTAAAATTGTTACTTAGATAATGTTTTATTAATATTTTTTTTGTCAATATTTTTTCAAGGTACTTAATTCCCACATGAACATTTTACACATAATTTATTGAGCTACATCGCGGAATTTAGTAGGTCTATTGTCTATTATTTGTGTGCTTATTTACTTTATGAGATACATTTAATACATGTTTTATACCCTAATCAAAGCTGGTGCCGCTCTATACAAATGGTAGCATGAGTTGCCTTTGCAAAACATTGCAAGATCTTTTGCTAAACTTCGCACAATTAACGGTTATAGGATAATAACATATTGATAATATTTATTTAGAGGAAAATATTGTCAATATATTTTATTGCCTATTTGACTTTGATTATGAGAAACAAAGGATCAACAAGTAAATTATGATTACTAAATAACAAAATAATGGCAGTTAGCTTTGTACAAAGCAATCTGGCTTTGAAGGCATTCTTTTGAAATGCTCTCGAAAATAAAGCACATTCGGAGACTATGAGTATATGTGGTTATGCCTTACTAATGAGCTAATATTTGAAATTGTAATTTAACATTGTTCATAGCACCTCACCATTGTTTACTGTGTATGAATTCCATTGAAACTATGATTTATTTCCAAATGCGGTTACAGTAACAACATATATGTACATATATTCTAAAACTGGAATAAAGAAGATAAATTACTTTGTGACAGGTTGTAGTTTAATATCACTTACGGTGCAGTCTTCATTAATGCAAATATAGATCATAATTTTTGCTTTTAGGTTTTCAGTATTTCCCTCCATAAATTAAATGGGTAAGAAAGAACAACATGTTTAAGAATTAATTTTAATTATTTGTGTTAATCAGATCAATTCAAATTCGATTTGTGG
Source organism: Rhamnusium bicolor (assembly GCA_029963845.1). Taxonomy (NCBI): domain Eukaryota; kingdom Metazoa; phylum Arthropoda; class Insecta; order Coleoptera; family Cerambycidae; genus Rhamnusium; species Rhamnusium bicolor. Next base: position 761,477 of record JANEYF010004544.1, read on the forward strand.
GGTTTTATTAAATTCGTTTAGAGAAGAGTTAGGCATGTTTGTAGCTCAAACGTGGACCGAATAATTAGTACATAATAGATTAATTATTACATTGCAAAATTAGCATACTATAAATAAATAATGGTAATTTCTTTACAAGCTATCTAATTTAGGTAATAACAATGCAGAAAAATTGTTTATTTTTTAGTTGCCTCTAACTGAGGCGAGTATTCAAAGGTCTATAACTACAAATTTTGCTAAAATAACTTTGTTAAGGTATATGAATACTAGTGATGGTAATAGCAATGTTAATGATAATGGTAATGATAATGATAATGGTAATATGAGAGAGATTGGCCTCTGGCAAGTAGACTGCAGACAAGCACTTTTTACCCACTTCCAGCCGTCCTTCAGCCATGTACTTCTTTCTCTTGCTCCTTTGTCGAATTTTTTCTCATCTTCCAATGAAGGTCAGCTTATCACTCAGTGTGAGGGAGCTCATCTCCTACTTTAGAAGCGCCTTAGTATCGAATATGCAATGCCTCAAACGCCCGACGATTCACACTCCCCCTAGAAGTGGAAAGATGTTCCTTCGTCACTCCCGCATCCTGGTCTTCCTCAACACCTATCAATGAGAGATGTCTATTAAGTATGCAGTGGCCTGTCGGAACTTCGACTAGAATACTCCTTTGACCCCGACCCAGTAACTAGGCCAATCTCGATTTTCATGGCACAATAACAAAATCTCGAATTTGCTGCCTGTTGGTCCTCTAATGTTTCCTTGTTGACTCGTAGTCTCACTTATTGAGGGCCGTTGTTACCAGTCTTCTTATGATGCCCAAGATAGGATCAGGTCCGAGGCAGTGCTCCTTGGCTACAAGTGTAGCCAACTCATCGGCCTCATCGTTGTCAAAACTCCCGGTATGTCACTAATCTTACCCGTTTATGCCTGGCAAGATTTTCTAGCGTATCCACGCACTCCTGAATGAGAAGTGATCTCGTCCTGGTTTAGAACAGCCTGGCTGTTGGTTCCTATGTATACCATATATTCCGCACTGTTCCTTACCTTTTCCTTATCTGCCCTGCCTGCTAATATGGCGTAAACCTCTGCCTGGAAATACCGTGGCGTACGATTCTAGATCCGTGTACAGCCGATGAGGGTTCCGCGTGTTAAGGCTCCATTATCTGGAATCAGTCCTGGTTATCTGACCTCCTGGGCGAGCGTAAGACTTAGAGACATTTGTCACCGCACCATCTTTTTATTATTCTACATGCTACCCGTATTCTCATAAAAACGACGTTTAGAAAGCAGCCGTATATGCCTGCACATAGAATCCTTTCGAAGTTAGGCGCTCCATGAAATCATTTATTATTAGACGCCATAGATGGTGGAATATGCAGCTACCTTGTGAACGGCTGTTCCTACAACAGCACAAACTCCATTCTTCCAGCGCAAATTCCATCCGCCTGACCAGTACTGGAGAAATACCACTAGTCCGAAGAACATCGCAGATAGTAGTAGTAGTCCTTGTCTCTGGGAATGGTTGTTAAGCCCACGTTTTTCTAAATGTCCTCCTCTTAGACAACTTTGGTTATAGATTCAGAGGTTGCCTATAAGGGCCTGCTTGCTGTCAAATTTATTGTATCAGGCTTTGCTCGGATATTAAAAATGTGTGCCAGCAAAACTAGAATTAAAAAGTAACTTTGGAGGGGGAGGCAAGTTGACTGATCCGAAATTTGGTTATTATATCCAACCGGTATATTTTTTATTAAACGCCACAGGTAATAAAAACCCCTTGGAAACCTGAAAGTACCTTGTGCGGCAGAGGGCTACACATTAGAAATAATGGACACCCAATATCCGATTATGATAGGATTAATTTTTGCTTTAAAAAAATTCCAGCTGTTCGACCGGGGATTGAATCCATGACTCTGGAGTGAATTTCAAATTAAAAAAATATTTATTTAACAATTAAAATTATGAAACACAATGTATATGGCCCTCACCTCGTCGGACATCTGGTACGTTGTCGACCCGGCATCCCCGCTTATGACAGCGACGGGACAATTGTTAGGTCGAGCGGAGCAGGGCCGGCCTGGGCTTAAAAATAAAAGACATTTTCAACAATGAAACACCTAAAATTCACTTAAATTGTATAATAAAATTAACAAAATAGAAGTTAACGATGAGTGCAAAAACACGCGTCGTTGACGTCAAAACTTTAAAACACTGCTGAAAAAGTATATTGTATAAGTTAAGTGTATACAAAATTTAATTTTTGACAATGTTTCGACGAGCCAAACTATAACAATAAAAAACTCGCCTCTAACCAATACAGAACTGGGTAGCGGGAATGTCCAACTCCTCATATTTTTGCATATTATGTGATAATAAATTTTTGTGTATAAAATAACGTGTCGCAATTTGCTGATATTTAATTTATAATTTTGAATAAATTTTGTGGGGAATTTTGACAACAAAAGGCGAACAAAAGGCAAAGTAGAAAAAATTTAAAAAAAAATTTCGCATTTTGGTGCTCTCCTTTTATAGTGTTGGCATGCCCTTCCATTTTGTGGGAGGACCGTGGTCTAAAGTTGCCTCAAAATTGGTAACCTTTGGGACGGTTATTTGTATTTTCTTCAAAATGACGTATAAGGGAGCATAATACTCCCTGATTTGTGTATTGTTGGCTGTTAGTGGACAAGCAGAGAGTTTAAATTCGTAAAATATTTGCACATATATATGATATTGTCTGAATTTGTTTTCCAGTACCTGACATTTTTTGTAACGTCGCGGTCGCAGATCACCACGCCAGTGTAGCATGTACCAGGGCCGGTCGCATCAACTCGTAAACATGTTTTATAAAATATAGACCTCTATTCAAAGTTACGCCTAAATATTTTACATCATGTTCCGTCTCAATTTGGCTGCCTCATCGAAATTTGTGTAATTATTTTATTATTAATTTTTTTTCTAGTGAAAACAATAGCCTCCGATTAGGCAACGTTCACTTTCATCTTCCATTTCGCATTGTACTCCAACGCCCTTACCATGTGTGTCTTTATCAACTACCCAGAGCACAGTGGTGCCACCATATAAGGCTCTGCCAAAAATACTTTTTGCTAACATTTTCCTTGAAAGTAAAAATTATTTTTATAACGAAGTAGTTGAAGTTTTATTTACCCAAATATTTTATTATTTGAAGCTCTCACTATTATTGTAGATGACCTCAAAGTTGATTACTCGCGAAAAAGCTCTGCGTGCATGTCTCAAAAGTATGATGAAATAAAGTTGTAGATTCTTAACTTTTATTAACGTATTGTATATCAATGAAAAGAATATTTCTCTACTCTTTAAAAACTATTTCTTTCATTTCTAAGATAATTACTTTTTTTATACAGTTTTCATACCCTTGTTTAACTTTTAAAAAAAATTCTTTGACTAAACTTTTAACTATTTGCCGGATCTGCCGGGGTTAAGTGAAAAACTACTGGTGATAGCTAGTCTATCTAGCTATACAATGCAATAAGATCCATACGTACTGCATTTCGATGTATTTATTTTGTGAAAATGCAAAATTTCTTAAGCAAGGCACAGGTTCCTAACATGTAATGTCATTGTTGGATAATTTATTTTTATACATAATCAAATATATCTTTAATGACAAGAATCCACTGTTTCCTGTTTTTCTGATCCCATGTACATGCGGTTTATCATCTTGTGGCAAGAAAATTAATGCAACAAAATTTGGTGATTACGCACGAACTACAACTGAACTATATGTAAGCAAATATAATTGGTATACATGCCCTCTTTACAAAGTTCTGATTCACCGAGAGAACATAATTAGATACAATGCTATTTTACCTCATCTACAGCAATCTGAAGTGGCCCAAGAATCTAAAAGTGAAGATTATAGAAACATTAGACTGAATTATTCTAGAAAATGTTCCAGGTTAGCGACCAATGAAGACGTTCTTCATTCTTTGCGGTACACATCCGTCCATGTATAACGACCACTAGAAACCAACATTCACACAAACCAATACATAGAACTCGATGAGAAGACTTTACTGGGAGATTAAAATTATTATTCCTCATTTTCTACCAATGATACCTAGTTTAAATTGTTTATAGTTCCAGAATTAATGTTAATTTGACTTTTATTGCCAATCTTTGGGAAATAGTGTAAATTTATATTGTATTAGTAATTACGAATTGTACTGAAATAATTGTGGATTACGCTCTTCATTATTATTTTACAATACACAAATACAGTACAAACAATATATTATACTTTGTAAATGTTGAGAAAATTGTAATTAACGCTTTATAAACAATATTTTTTGCCCTAGAATTATATGATTTAAATGTTTTTAATGCACAACACGTACAACTAATAATTACATTTCTTAACCCTTTGCGTCATGATGGGTCACTTAGGTACCCACCTCCCTCGATTTTTATGTATTTTATCAACTTTTTTGACCTCCTGTCCAAGTTTTTTTTTTGCTTCTTTACAGTCCCTAGTACCCTAAATTATGCATGAGCAATGCATGCAATCATCAACTTTTATTCATTAACTACTTGTAAATAAACAAATTGTCAAAATTGGCTGTCTTTTTACAAAAATCATCTCTCCGAAGAGTTTGCTTTGAATTTATATGAAAATTGGTAAGCAGAGTCCCAAAAATCCGTGAATCGCAACAATTATTGATTAAATTTTAGATTTTGAGCACCATATTGGATCCGCCATTTTGATTTTGGAATTCTGATGTCATATTCGTATTCAGCGACCCAAAAAGCTCTTAGGTACCAAGTTTCATACAAATCATCACAAAAAGTAGAATTCGCGGCTCAAAGGATTAAAGACTTTCAGCAGCCTGAGCATGGTGACTGTGATAGTACATGGTGGTATCGTCGGAGTACATCGCAAGCTTGATGTTCGGGAACTGCGGAAAGTCGGACACGTATGTTATATAATATTGATATAAGAACCGACTCCTGCTGAAGTCCTGCTCTGATGCCCCTCTGTGTTGAGGAGTTTTGTTCACTCTCAATCGCAGAGTTCGAGCGTACAAGTAAAAGTGTATTACTTGAATAAATGGCCCGGAAAGTCATATCGATGCAGTTTATATATGATACCGAGCAACCAGATGGTATCCAATGATTTCTCAATACCATAACGTTGTTTTTGTCGAGATTATGCTGTCGCTTGACATCATTGACTATTCCGATGATCTTCTGGATTCCGGAATGAATGACAAGTGTCATTACGACTTGACCACGAAACCATATTTAAAAATAATGATAGGATAAAAAATAGTATCGAAAATCTCCATACAGCATATGTGTACTATAATTTCAACGTTACATTTTCGACAAAAAAGTCAATTTTATAACGACCACCCTATAGGGAAAACCAGCAAACAAATTATACAACGACGCGTTAAAGTTTTATAATCGCAATTTAGTTTTATTATAAACTACATTTACACATGTTTTACAGTTCTGTATTTGTAGTTAAAAACTCTCCTTCATTTCTGTTTCGCAACTGTTAACATCTCATTATAATTCATTCGGGCGTTTATTAAATTAATTGTAGAACGTGCAGTGAAATAAAACTATAACATGACGTGGAAGTAACTAATATGCAACAGAAAGTATCATAATATAACAATAAATAAGTTGTAAACAATTGTCCTGCAGAACAGACTGTAAAATTAATTTTTGTTCGATATCGATGTAATAAAAGTAAAAAATGCTTTAACCAGGAGCAATAATTACCATTAAAATAAATACTGTATATTGTGAGTTTGCATTACATACATACATACATTTTTTACACGTTTATGTCGATATTTTTATTTTTCTGGAATTAAAAGTAACACATATACAGACCCAGATGCATACAGACAGACATACACATACATGGCATGTTAATTCAGATAAATTTTCTATTATCTGGTGTGAAACGTCCATTTTCATCAATCCGAAATTTGTTTTTACTTTCAACGTCAATACTTTCTTCTCCAGATAGATGAGAAAAAAAAACCTCTCAGAGAAATTAAAACAGGATAAGGTGGCTGTAGCTTGACATTTAGAACGATTTTTTTATATAGAATTTGAATATATTTATCAAGCCAATGGCAACTTTTATATTCCCATTTATTAATAATATTTCACATACAACTTGTCTTTAGGCAATACGTTAACCTTGTTACACAGTTGTTCAGGGACATTGGAGTAGCAGGGTTTAGAGAGACATTCTAAATAATGAGTTTTTGTAAAAAATATAAAACAGTGATTACTTTGTTTCATCAGAGTGTAAGCTACAAAAACAACACTCGAAACTAACACAAACACAGAATTTCATTACAAATATGATTTATCTGGCAGCCATATATGTATTACTTCAGACAACAGAATTAAATTTAATTAAAAGGTACGAAAATATTCGCAGCCAAAAAAAATATTTATACAGTTATACAGGGTCAGTAAATTAACGCATAAATTCGATAAATTATGACTAATAACTAGAGCTGTCTGAGGTGGCTGGAGTACAGCCACGGTCTTGCGATGGCGTCACACGTGCCGATTTAGAAGTGATTTACGCTGCAGTCTTATTTGAAAGGTTAATGCGTGAGGTTGTACCTATAAATTATACATAATGTCAAACGCGCCAAAGGGTAAAAAACGACCGTACGCGGACACAGTGAATAAATTTATCGGTGAATTTCCGGATTTATTCTATGACGGATGTAAAATAATTTGTAAAGTTTGTAATCAAGACTTAATGTGCTGGCACAAAACAGATTGTCGTCGTCATCAACATCGTGCAACATCAAAATAAAAAAATGGCATGCCTTTGACAACTCAGTTTATGTTTGATTTATTGTTAATGTTAATAGCCTGTAATATTCCGCTACACATACTGGATAAACAACCATTTCGGAAGTTTTGGAATAAATACAATCCCCAGGTGAACTTACCAAGTCGTACATCGTTACGTAGATATATTCCAGCTGTTCGTGAAGACATTGTAAATAGAATTAAATGTGGATTAAAAAATACACGGCTCTGGTTATGTATTGACGAGGCGACAGATTGTAAAAATAATTCTATTTTAAATATTATAGTACGTGTACTGGGCCCTCTTAAATTAAATTTCCATTTCCACTTTTACTAGCTAGTAAAAGACTAACTGCGTGTACTGGCGAAATAATTACGGGGTGTTGGAGACATTCGAAAAATTTTAACTTTCAACAAGTCAAGTATTGATGTTTGTGACTGATGGTGCTGCGACAATGCGCATGGTAGGCCGTTCTTTTCAAAGAGACAATTGTAGGTTTTTACATGTTACGTGTAAAGTGCATGCGTTACATCTTGTGGCAGAAACGATTCGAAAATGTTTTCCAGAGGTAGATGCATTAATAGCAAATACAAAAAAAGTTTTTCTCAAATCTCCTAAACGGCTTCGAGCATTTCACAGACAGTGTCCTGGTATCCCTGAACCACCAGAGCCGATTCTTACACGTTGGAGAATGTGGTTGAAAGCGGCTTTTTATTATGCTGAATATTTTCAACAAATAAAAGCTGTGATATTACAGTTCAACCCTAACGAGGCTGCAGCTATTAGGGAAAACCAGACAAGCTTTCAAGACGTTTCCCTTGAAACAGATTTAAAAACTATTAATAACAATTATAGAGGACTACACGACGCAATAGAAAAATTGCAAAATAGTTCGTTGTCGTTAGTGGAATCACTGCAAATAGTGGACGACGTAAATACACAGCTACAGGCTATAAATGACGCAAAAAATAATCGCGTTAGTGAAAAATTCGAGAGTGTATTACAGAAAGATCCTGATTTTAGCAAATTAAGACAAATTTGTGATAGTGCATCTACAACTTCGTTAAGTGAGTTCACAGATTGTTTTACTTATGCCTGTATTACATCCGTAGATGTCGAATGGTCATTTTCAAAATGCAAAACATATTTTTTCACCAAAGCGAACATCGCTGACGGAGACAGCTGTAGAAACATACCTGATGCTATTATACTATAGATCTTCCCCACTTTGTGATGACGACAACCAAACTACTTCATAAATCTGCTTAAAAGGGTGAGTTTTATACAAATTTTTATAAAATGTAACATTATTGTTAAAATTTATTTCCATTTACTGTACTTATTCAAGTATTATGATATGATGTAAACATATGAGTCATATGACGGCTCTGTCGGCCAGGTGACCTCGGACAGCTCTTACTAATAACACTCGCAGGCGTCAAACGGCATATATTATTTTAAACGGCACATTTTAAGAGTCCTTAATATTTTTTAAGTCAGTTTTCTCGAAGTTGTGACATTTCCGATATTTTAAAAAATCTGACATATTATTTGCTTCGTATTTATGCATTTCTAGAAAAAAATTATTTTCTGACTTGTCAAAACACCACGGTGTATTTCTATGACCAATAAAGCATTCATTCACATTTATTCATTCACATCGGTAACCACGTTGTACCAAAATCTACAGAGCAATGGAATAAATTTTTCTTCTTTCAATAATATTATTCTCTATTCCTTAATTTATATTTTTCTGCTATCTGCTTCTTTCATAAAAATTTTTGCCGAATCCCAGTTTATTCTATATTCATTTTCCCAAGCATGTTCGAAAATTGTCGATTTTTCAATTTTACCTTTTCTGATATAACTTTTATGCTCACCTAACCATACATAAATAAATAACTTTAAAAAAGGAAACATATTCGTTTTCCGACACTTTAGGGAATTATATTATTATTTTTGTGTCTCATATTAGTTGTCAATAAAACACCCTCTGACTAATCTTTTGATGTAAAGTCACAAGCGCAGAGGTTTATTTTTCCAGTAACATATTGGGTAACTAACTATATTTTTTAGATAACGAAGAATTATTCATGTAATAGTAAGTCCCAAAAAAAAAAAGAGAAAGAAAAACAAAATATAACTTTTTAACTTTTTTTTTTCAACAATTGTCAAAATTTAAACTAAATAGTGTAACTTTATAGTGCATCAAAATTAAACTGTGCTAAAGTTTTGAACGTGAAAACACAATTATTATTGTAAATGTTTCGTCCGTGATTGTTATATGTTCTTCTAGTTTGTAACCCCTTTTGTCAAAAAATGATTGGGAAATGTTTCCGTACCGAATTATTACCTAGCATAGTATTTTTACGTGCATTTTCTTTAGTTTGTATGATAATTTCTTCCACTGAAGCTGAACTAAATCATTTTTGATTCATTTTTAAAATTTAAGACAAAACTGATGACTGATGACAGATGTCAAAACCAGAAAACACGTCAATGTACAAAAACAAATTACTACAAAATATTCTCAGAGTATAATACAATTAAATTTTTCTCACTATAATAACAATATCGTTGGAAAATACTGCTAAATGATTGGAAAATTAAAACATTAAAAAATACTCACAGAAATAGGCTAATGTGTGTGGTAAATAAGATTTAAATATCCACGGTCTTATACCCTTCTATAGTTGGTTAATATGTAGCCAATATAAATTGCCCACAGTATGACAGTCTACATATAGGGGACATTTTATTAGTATTGTATCAGAAATCCAAATTATATTAAGAAATTCGTGATATATGGGTATGTAAATAGATTCTATATGAGTATAGAATAAATTCTATATATTATAAACGTGTATATGCACCTAATTGTTGGCGAATATGCACCAAATTCTATGGTGTACTTTAGAAAACAAGCCGTCCTGTCCAAGTCTCATTTTCATCACAGTTTGGTGTTAGGATAAGAATATACATCCTCATTTTTGTATTATTATTATTTTTGGTCTCCCAATTTTTCCTTTCTTCTGTACAAATTATGCATTATATAATTATGATTGTAATGTATGTATACTTGAATACTAATAAATAGGGCTGTCAAAAATGTTCTGTGGGACAGTGGCGTACGCGAGATTAACTAATACGAGAAACAATAAACTATTTCAATTTATACCAATGTATGTAAAACTTACCCTCTTAACTAGCTTGATGAACTAGCTTGCTTATCACAAAGTGGAGAAGATGTGTAGCCATTTGCAGCATCAGGTATGTTTCTATGGTTGTCTCCATGAGTGATGTTCGCTTTGGTGAAAATATATTCTTATATTTTGAAAACAACCGTTCGACATCTACTGATGTAATACACGCATACGTAAAATAGACTTTGAACGAGCTTAAAGGATCTGGGGCTGCACCATCACATATTTGTCTTAATTTGGTAAAACCGATGTCTTTATTTAACACACTTGCGAACTCTTCTTTAACGCCCTTATTTGTTGCGTCACCTATAGCGTGTTGCAGTAGATTTCCTTCGTCCACTATTTACAGTGACTCCGCTAACGACAACGCACTGTTTTCTAATTTTTTTATGCTTTCATGTAATGGCTTATAGTTATTCGCAATATTTTTTAAAGCTATTTTAACGGAAATATCTTCGAATTTTGTCTGGCTTTCCTTAATAGCTGCAGCCTTATTTGGATTGAATTGTAGTATCATAGCTTTTATTTATTGGAAATATTCAGCATAGAAAAAAGCTGCCTGCAACCATGTTCCCCAACGTGTAAGAATCGGCTGTGGTGGTTTAGGAATACCGGGACACTTGCTATGAAATGCACGGAGACGTTTAGGAGAGTTAAGATCCACTTTCTTTTGTACTTGCTATTAATGCATCCACCTCTGGAAAACCTTTTCGAATACACTTTACACGTAACATGTATAAACGTACAATCTTGTTCTTGCAAAGAACGGCTTATCGAACGCATTGTCACGGCGCCATCAGTCACAAACATCAACACTTGACTTTTTGACAGTTTAAATTTTTCTAACGTCTCCAGCACCACCCTGGTAATTGTTTCGCTAGTACACTGACTTAGTCTTTTGCTAGCTAGTAACAGTGGAACTGTTGGTTTAAGAAGGTCCAGTACTCGTACTATAGCATTTAAAATAGATTTTTTTTTTAAATCTGTTGTCTCATCAACAGATAATCACAGCCGTGTATTTTTTATTTCACATTTCATCTTATTTGCCATGTCTACGTGTACAGTTGGTAGATAGTTACATAACGTTGTGCGACTTGGTAACTTCACCTGCGCATTGTATTTATTCTAGAACTCTCGAAATGGTTGTTTATCGAGTATGTGCAGCGGAACATTACAGGCAATCAGCATTAATAGTAAATCAAACATAAACTGTGTTGTCGAAGGCACGCCATTTTTTTTATTTTTATGGTGTACACTATTTACGGAAGTCCACAATCATGCTTATCCCAGCACATCAAATCTTTCTCGCACACTTTACAAATTTTTTTTGCACCATCATAGATAAATCCGGGAATTTACCTATGAATTTATTCACTCTGTCAGCAAATGGCCGTTTTCTACCCCTGTGTACGTCTGCTATGCTTTATTATTAAATTAATATCAACTATACAGTACAACAAATAAAATAAAAACACAAAAACAATATGCAATACGCCCAAGTGATTTAACGTGTACACAACTCGAAAGCTAATAATAGACTGGACTAGAGAAAGAGTTTCGCGGTCAAGGTGAATGCCGGGGACAGTAAGTACATCTGTATTCTACGACCATGATACACAGGAACGAGTTGCAGCTTTACTAATAAATTTGAATTTGAATTTAAATTCTCCTTGAATTGAATTTACGAGATGATTTTATATCTCAGACAATGGCTAATACCGAATTCAAAAAATTTAAAACCAGTATATAGAGAATTAAAATACCGTTGAAACAAGGTATAACACAGGGGACGAGGTTGAAAGGGGCTTAAATTTGTATGACAAAAATTGGCGTTTTAAAAACAAAATTTTTTGCAAAAATTTCTGTTATCGAGATACGGAAATTATTCCTTCATAAGTTTCGACACTATTTACTACATACAGTTTATATGTTATCAATATGCCATGGAGTCTTAATTTCTACCCAAAATTGGAAAAATATTTAAGTGGAAGTTATAATTTTTGTGCCAACTATTTGTTTATTAAGAATACTAAAATTCAGTTATTGGCACATGTTAATTAATGGAAATTCAATGAAAAATCGCTGGTACAACATCGACAGGATACGAGGTGTTTTAAATATTTACTTTTTAAATAAAACAAAATTAAAATTAATTATGTAATTATAGGTAGTACTAACAAAACTACTTTTTTTTTCGTAAAGTTGTAACTGGCAATTTAGAGAAATAGTGAAATTAAGGACAATCACTGTCTTGTAATGTTTAGTGCTTGAGCAGGATTTTTAAAAAATGTGTGGTTTAATTGCAAATACATGAAAATAAACGAGTTGTAATAATTACGCTTATCTCTCTTTCACTTCCCTTTGAAAAACTAAATAGCTGGAGAACAAATTTTACAGTCATCAAAATATTTGAGGTTTCAACAACAGAACTGTATTTAACAAACCATTAGTTATATTCTGTCAATAAAAGAATTCTTCAGCAAAAAAAGAATTGTTAACGAATCAACTTTTTGAAACTTTATTTTTCGATACATTTTAAATGAAAAATAGTCCTACATTTTACTGCAGAATCCATAGAACTCTTACCGTTTTTTAAGATAAAAGACAATGAAATATATATTCCGGAAAATATCTTAGTATTTTACATAGTACAGTTTCAATATTTCACGAGTGATATCAAAAAATAAACAAAATTTACATAGATTTAATAATAAATTAGCATGAAAATAGAGAGTGAGAATGCTGCGACCACATCGCTTTCCTGGAACGGTTTTGTATCCAAGTCACACGCATATCTGCATACATATTGAAGTAGCGATATAGAACGCATACAGAATACACCTGTCGATACAACTGATCGTTACCAACTTATCCAAATATATACGTACTCAACTTAAATACAAGATATTCGATATCACTCAATAATGCAGATGGACTATTTCCTTTACATAATATTATCCTGAGAGTTTCTCTGTCACGTCTACATATTTCATGTTGAAAACAAGTAAAATATTTTGTAAGCTTTCGAGAAATTGGATTTCCTTTGGGATTTCACGTATTTTATTTAATAGGGTATTAAAATAATTTATAGTAATTAGAAGAATTAAGTTTCAAACACAGCAGTTATTAATATTGTATACAGGATGTTCATCCGGGAGCATACATGGATGCATATCTCAAAAGTATGAAATGTTCATGAAACTTCGGATGTAAGTTAGCATAAAATTAAATTTAATAATTATTTTATTTACAGGGCCGACAGAATCGGGAGGAGAGGTGGTGGAGTGGCCACCCCCCGGGAGGAGGACGCCCCCCCCCCCCCCCCCCCCCCCCCCACCCCCCCCCGTTAAGTATAGGACCAGACGGTGCCTAAACGGGGTATGACTCGTTCTAGCTAAAATATTTACTTGCAGGGGACCTAAACCAACCGGAGGGGGGAAAACCAAACGACAGTTCTATCATTTCCAGTTTATGCATTTGAAAGTAACATGTCAACTTTCTAATTTTAAATGCAAAATTTTAAGGCCGACTATTGTACCGACGCAATTATAAAAAACGCCACCCGGGGTAACAACTTTTTCGTATATAATATTTATAGTTTCGATAGTGTTAATTCAAAGAAAACAATTTCAAACAGCGCCAAATGCGCACTACCGTGAGAATGTAAAACTTTGTAAGTGAAAAATTTCTTTGCACTTAAATCAACTGTTTTTGGCTTGATAATGATAATTAGAATTCGGACTCGGTCGAGTATTCCAGTGCCGTCTGCCGACATCTTGGATAAGCGTCGATACGAGTTTTTCCCACGTGAATTTCTTTACACTGTATAAATTTATGTATTAGCATGTAAAAACTAATTCGTTTATACATTCATTATCATGTAATTTAAAAACCTCCTGTTTCTAAAATTAGTTCGATTATAAATAAAATTTCGTTTAATAATAAAACACATTCGCTCCTTAAAAAAATCATATGCCTACTTACGGCAAACTGTGAATTATCATTTGCATTATTCTCGCAGCCAGAATATTATGCAATACCCCACGCCAGTGTTGCGCTGCGTACATGTATATGATTTTTTCACGAACTTCTACCCAATAAAATACGCCACTACCTTCACAGCCTATAATAACGAGAATAGGCACTTGGCTGACGCAGCATTGTATTTCTACAAAAATACAAAAAGAGTCGTACTACAATTGGATGTTAAAGAAGCAATTGCTATTGCAAATGCTTAAAGAAGTTATTGTAAATCCCAGTGCCCAAAAATATTTAGAATTCATACACTGTAATGAAATTGCAAGCCATTTTATTCCAGTTTGTCATCGTGAAGAATTATTTCTGCCAGTCTAGTCCAGATGCGCTTTATGTATTGTCTATTGGAACAATTGGTTTGGTAGATTTTTGTCTAAATGCCTAAATATCTATTTGTCTTTATTGCTCATACTGTACTCCCAAATGTTTGTCTCTTTCCAAGCTATAATCGAGTTTAGGTAGCAGAACACTATGGTGTTACTTCCTTCTTACTAGTGTAGCGTTCTGAAGACAACACCTGTAATTCAGCGGTCTGGTAAAATTTATATGTTTTGTAGTATTATTGTGTAATTTTATGATCATCATTATTTAAAAAATTGCAATATTGATTTAACGTACCTTTGAGATAATTTTCATAATAATATTGTTCCGTATTTATCTTAATTTACGCCTTGGGCGAATTTGCTTTTCGGTGATCAGTTCACATTGGTTGTTCTTTGCAACAGCCATTATTAATATCGATTGGTATCGATTTATCTTGCCTTGTTGGCAATTTATCTAATATCCCTCTGATATTGTAATAATTTCGTGTGCTAATTTAAACTAACTTTCGGTTATTGTAGATTTACCCGAAGATTTCATTAAATGTTAAGAAACTTGAGGTATGTATATATGTATGTATGTATTGTCTCTTATCTCATGTGCTATGCCGGCCCTGCACTCGCGGGTATTGTTCGGTGTCTAATGATATTATGGAATTGTTACTAGACATTTTAGTATAAAAGATGTATACATATATAATGCCGAAAAGCTTATAATTTTACGTAACACCGCAAAAATCTCAAAATCGAAATTTTTTTCAATTGCGGTGTTGATTTTACATGGTACTGCAAACCCCAAAAAAATTCTTCGAAGAAATTAAATATCTTTTATTGTGGACTATGGTTGTTATATTTAAAACAAGTGTTTAAAACACGTTTAAAACAATTACAGTAAAAAACATGTTTAAAAACAGTTTAAAACATGTTTTCTTGAAAGTGTTTTAAACATTTGTTTTACTTTATGAAAATGAAAATAATATTACACACACTAGTGCGGAAAGTGACTGTAAAATATTGCTTTGCATATTAGAAATTCATAACTCTGTTACGACAAAAATGTCCAATCAAACGCTTCTAAGTTGCAAAACCTCACCTGACAAGATTTGTTACATTTGTGGAGAATTCCTTATGAAGTCACAAGCGAGGCCATTGTCTGAAGATGTGTAGAAAGCGTATTTTCTATATTTTGGAGGTTTATTAGGAGATCATGACAAGCAATGGACAACCCACATTTGTTGTGTAAGTTGTAGTATGTCACTGCAGTGCAGTGTATGAAAGGCAAAAGCAGAAGCATGCCTCTTGCAGTGGCGGCTCGTGGTTAATTTTATAGGGGGGCACACATTTGACATTTTGAAATTGTATATTAAAATTAACTTACCAGAGAACTATTCACAATATTCTTTGTTCTCAAAATCGTGTGCTGCTTAAAAAATAAGCAAAAATTTGCAAAGGTGTCCTCCCACTTTAAGATCTAGTACATAAACAGTTATGAAACATTTTTGTAAAATGATGACCTCTAATTTTAATGTAAGTTTCTGAAATTGCCCTTATAATTTCAATAATATGATTGGTATTATTAGGGAAATTACTCGGGAAATTATCCAATTGGTGAATTTCTAAATCATTAAAAATATTTGAATTTTGAAACTTTTTTTAAAACACCACATAATTTTAATTTTTAGCTTCAAATCTATTTGAATATTTTTTTCATTTTAAAATGTCTTAAATGTTTTTCTGTTTCCTTACATATTTGTATGACATCAGATGACGGATAAATAAGACCACCGCGGTCTTTTACAAATATTAGTTCATGGAAATTTTCCCTGTTTATTGAAAATAAAGCGTTTATACATTCTTCACATTTTAACGATTTTAAAATTGATTTTACCACAAAGCCCACTATACACCATAATATATTCGTTGTACTCCGACAACTCCAAAGAAAAATTAAAGTTATATTCAGTTTCAGATATATCATGGGCTCTAAATTTATTGCAAGTTAAATTTATTTTGTCTATTGCAGAACTACAATTTAAAATAGAAATATTTTCCAAAGGAATGCAATTTCCAGAGAATGTTTCTTTAATTTGCATATGAATCAACAATTTTTTATATGCAGATTTAAATTGGCGGCTAGTTGGATTATTATTCCATCCCCCATGCTGTCTGATATTACAGAAAAAAGAGAGACTATTTAAAATAAGTTACTTTACACATAAGATTAAATATTCTTCCTAATAAAATATTAAGTAAGTATTTTAATTTTTATTATGTAGTAAAATAAATATAATAAAATCCGTATGAAAATATTCGAGGTATTTTTTTAAATCAAATGTATTACAATAACATGCATAAAAATAAATATAATAAAATTCGTATAGGTAAAAAAAAATGGCATTAAAATACCATTTTATACAAATGTCGACTTAGTTTTATGTTTGTAAACCACCGAGTTGTAAACTAAATAATTTGACACAATTTACTACTCCAGTCCTGCAAACATGCTGGAGCGTAGGTACACATGGCGTAGGCAGATTGCTTAAAATTTAAATTAAATAACAAATAACTCGTAATTACTACTTACTGCAAAAAGGAAAAATTTTCATTTACACTGGTACCGGTGTCACTTCGGTTAGGACACACTTCAACAACACATTTACCCTTTATTACATACAAATATCTCATTAACATTAGATCTTTACAGCTCGAAAATTGCAAAATCAAATTACTGATCGCGGTGTTGACTTTACGATACGGCAACCCCAAAATTCTTCGTGATGGCTAACTCATGAAGACATTAAATATATTTGCAACAAGTCTATGTGATCTGTTAGATGTAAAACAAGTGTTTAAAACACGTGTAACCCGCATTACAGAGCATAAGGGGGGTAAACGTTGCCTTGAAAGTGCCGTAAACAAAATCTAGCTTGATGATAATGAAAACTTATGACACACTCTAGTACACAGACTGCATCTTGTGCCCTTTGGGAAATAGATATTGGCAAACTCAAGTTGTAACGCAGCGATAGCGTCGGAAATTAGTTTTGTGGTTTATTATGTTGATAAAAATGTTAAAATGGATAAAAATAAATAGAAATTTGAAATTGACTAATTAACTAGCTAAGCTGAATTTGCTTTGGGGGCACGTGCTCCTGTGCCCATAAGGAGCAGCAGCCACTGGCCTCTTGCGGTTTCAACGATATGGTAAGCACCCACCAATCATTTTGATGATTTTTATTTGTTTTCTAACAAGAACTGAAAGATATTCCAAAAAAAGAAAAACAAAAATCAAATATTCGAATGTGTCATCAGCCTTAAGACCTGTTCCTTACAATGCATCAGACTTACCGGTGCCAACTGCACTTTTAGATTGGCAAAATATGGTTTTGGGAGGTAATGGATATAGTAACGACTCTTCAGAGAGCCCAGACCAATGTGCCGAACCTTTGTATATTCCAGAAAGTTTTAGTGATGCTCACTTAATGGCTCAAAATTTAAAACTATCTATACCATTTGCCCATTCAGTAACAATGGACGAAGATTATGACAGTATGAGCACCATTTTATATAAAATTAATTACAATAAATGGCAAATACGTGGGGATTTAAAAATAATAGCCATTTTAGTAGGGATTCAAGGAGGTTTTACAAAATATTGCCTACTTTCTTTGTTTGTGGAAGTCGCATAGTAAAAGATCATTATGTGAAAAGAATTTGGCTTGAAAGGAAAGAATTTGAACCAGGAACTGGTAATGTTAAATTATGTACCCCATGTAGACCCTAAAAATGTTCTTTTGTCATTTCTTCATATTAAACTTGTGCTAAAGAAAAATTTTGTGAGGGCTATGAATAAAGAGAAAGATGGTGGATGACTTAAATACTTAAGAGAACTTTTTCCCAAACTAAGTGACGCTAAACTTAAAGAAGGAATTTTTATTGTTCTTCAAATTAGAAAATTACTTGACGATGCAGATTTTAAAGGAAATCTCAACAGACAGGAACTCAGAGCTTGGAACTCATTTGTAAGTGTAGTCAGGGGATTTTTAGGGGAACAACAATTAATAATAATAATAACACCACGAAATTACAACCCCCTTTATCCCTGAAGGTCTGAAATGACTTTTGGGAGAGGGCTACACATTTAGAGACAATGGACACACACCCAATAACCGAGTATACTACGATTAATCTCCTCACAGAAAAATCCCAATTCCTCGACCGGTAATCGAACCCGGGACCCCGAGGTTTCCAGACAAGTACGTTACCTCTAGACCACGGACCATATAAGCAACTAGTAAATGAACCATTAGATTCGTTCCCAACGCTTGGTTGCCATATGTCTTTAAAAATTCACTTTCTGCATTCTCATTACAATTTTTTCCTGAAAATTTGGGTACAGTAAGCGACGAGCAAGGAGAAAGATTTCATCAATATATCAGGACAATGAAAAATCGTTATCAAGGACGATGGGATCCAGCCATGATGGGTGATTACTGTTGGTTCTTAAAGCGAGTCGATTTGACCAGCCATAAAAAATGATTGAGATGTTTTTCAAAAATTATTATTTTGTAAGCTAATGTTGACATAGATTATTGATATATAAGAAAGCGTTACATGTTCAACTATTTTCTTATCATTTTTGTAATCAGAAGGCTTTATTCCCGTGGCATATGCTATTCAGGCACATGTTATAAAAAATAAATTTTTTCTCCACCAGTGTAATTAATTTAGCATGAATGTTCCTTTCGTGTTTAATCTGACAATAACTATTTTTTTTTTTATATTTTTCTTTAATTTAGTTAAGTAAATTAGATGTTCTATTTCATGACATTTTAATTTTAAATAGTGATTTTTCGTATTCTCTCCAAAATATCCGCTATCGCGTTGTAGTTTTTTAATGGTTTTGAGTTTATTAAAATTTTATTCATTTACCTGTTTACAGTTTTTTGTAAACAAGAAATTATTTGTAATTAAAATAAAATCGTGATTTTTCAGTTAAAAAGAAATAATTAGGAAACATATTATTTAAATATCTATGAAAACAAAACTTTTAAAATGTTATTTAATATTACAAAGGATTTCGAGGGCGCAATTTCGGAAGCAAAAATGTATCGCACTGATCAAACCACTGAACATCAAAATTACTAAAATAACGAGTTATGACTTCTGCTAAACGACAATGGTGGCAACACTACAAGGTCAACAATTATTTGGATAGTGGGGTGCAGGAAATTAAAACGAGTGAGAGAGCAATATTGAACTTTATATGCATATGTGGCGCCCCTTTACATGTCATCAATCAACGATCTTAAACAGTTTAAAACTGTTTAGAACTTGTTTTTTTGCAAGATCTTTTAAACAGGTTTAAAACAAAAAAAAACAGTTTTAAACAAAAACAGGATGTTTTGTTATTTAAAAAAAAAGTTTTTTTATCAATCTAGTTGTGGATATACAATATTATACAAGGAGAGTACAAAAGTGGTCAAAATCTTAAATTTAAAAAATCAAGTAGAAACAATTTTCTAAATGAAAACCCTAAATATTTTTTACTTTATTCAATTCTACGGCTAATAACATGAATAGTTTACATTTATTTCTCTATACCTAATCACAAGAGTTTTTACGATATTGAAAAAAAATCACAAAATCCAACTATTTTGTGAGAATTATTTATTTAACTAACTCTACTAAGTCAGCCATTCCAACATTATTGTCAGAAGAAATACTACTTGAAGAACTGTCAAATTAGTATTTGCAACTTCAAGATTTTAGGAAAATGTTCCATAAGTTTTGAAAAATGTGAAAAATTTACCTAGATGTATTAAATTTGCTGCATTTTATTAGTTAAATCTGGAATTCATATTATAATAAAAACGTTATCAGCAGAGTTTCCAGAATCATTAATTTAGATGAATAGAGAACAAATCCAGTTGAATCAACCATAGAATTGTTACATTATTTAGTACCGCTGGAGGCTCTATATCTGAATTTACTGGATACAATCGAACACCTGAATATGATCCCGGAGATTTGATTTCACTTTGAAATCTGTTATTTCGTTATTTCGTGTTCACTAAATTGCAAATTGTGAAATTTATTAGAATTACAAATACGCCTGGGCAACAATTAAATGAATATTCTACTAGAGGTGTTTAGTTCCTAACTGAACTAGTACAATTTTACTAGTCTTATGACTGTACTAAATATACCGGTACCGTAAGATCAGATGTACTAGTTCATTATTCATTGATTCATACTAGCGAAGTGCCAAAGTATAAAACAGAGGAACAGCAGTGCGGATGCGAGCAGGAATTCTGAAAAAGTATTGAGCGGCTCCTTTAATCTTTTTCTTTTTTACATTTTTAATTTTTTGCATGAAATTTAAATGTTTTGTCTATAATCAATAAAAACAATATATCCCATTTGAAGTTTGATGCAATATATTTTTTGTTCATATAGAGATTAGGGTAACAATTTTCTTTACAGTAGCCAGGCTCGCCGATGCGTTATATGTTTAATTCATTAAATCATTAATATACTAAATGTACTATTGTACATATATATTATATAACAGGCATGGAAAGTAGCATGTAACACACGATTGTGATGTGTCACGCACGAAGCGCCAGCAGAGTGCGTAAATCACACGAGTACATATTAATATTGTATACAATTCTTTCACCAAAAAAATCGAAATGTATACAATATTTCTACCATAGCACAGGACTAAAAAAATTTTATTACCTATTTAAAACTTTTCAAAAATATAAACTAATAACGATTCTTAATAGGAACCTTGAAAATTATTATTACAGATTTCAAATCGATGATCAAATAACAGTTAGGAATTTGACGGGGGACAGATATATTTTAGACAAAATAACGTGGCAACCAATCAGGCGTGATTTGCCAGATGGCTCTGCGTTTTTGTTTGGTACAGTCTACTTCGGCATATATTACGTTCGTTGTCGACACGCCACGGCCGTTTCTGCGAGAATTTTAATGTTACTAATATTTGCTACAATTATTAATATTTTAATTATTTATGATAACAGTATTGTTATTCTTAAGAGTATTAATACAAATAATGTTTTTTTTATTACGAAGTAGCGCAATAAGCTATTTAAATGGTTATTATTAAAAAACAAAATTGAATTTACGATCGTCTACTATGATGTGCGTTATTTTCCTAACACGCACGTGTGTTAGGAAAATAACATATGTGTGTGTTAGCATTTGTTTTCGCGTCTACTCTCTTAAATTTTATGTGTACTTACTTAGCGGGTTGTGGGAAAAATAACTAGTACACTCTATTAGTTCCGTCCAGTGATCGAGACTCACTGTATTAGTTGAGGGATGGGCCGGATGGCAAATACAAATTGAAGAGGTTATTTTCAAAACGCAATTTCTCAAAAATACTTTTTTAGGAGTAATTGTATAATTTTCCATAAGTAAAAAATATGTCCCCTATATTTATCATGTATTTGAAACTACAGAAATTCCACTGTGTGAGTTAAATGTCATCTATATCTCAATAAACATTTTGTCAGAAAGTACGTTTGGAAAATAAGCTCCTGAATTTTTCTGAATTAATTCTTGATGTGGGACCAGTACCCTGGCGCCTCGCTTGTCAGATCTAAATCTGTTAGATTTCTTCATTGGGGGCTGTGTCAAAGAAAAAGTTTACATAACACCCATTGCAATCCGCGACGAATTAATTTTGAGAATAGAAAATATCTGCAATGAGCTCAGGCAAAGCCAAGAAATATTGATACATGCCTTAGATTCATTAATTTGACGTTGTTAAAAATGAGTTGAGAATGGTGGATTGCACTTTGAGCATCTTCTTTAATCCTGTTATGTCTTTTTTTGTTCATTTTATAATAAAAAGTTTTTTATAATCTCATATTATTTATAAGCATATTTCCAACGCTAACTCAAAATAATTTCGGCTCCATAAACGGATTGGCATGCTCTTAAAAAAAACTTATATCTCTGAAGATATGACCTTAAACAAACATTTGTAAAAGAACGTCTTAATCAAAATTGAATGAGGATTTTGGAAAATGAGGAAAAAAAATGAAAAATTTAGTGGCGTACTTTTTTTCTTGAAATAATTCCATCGTAACCTCGTTGCACGCCACTGTTGTCACATTTGGATGCACATAGCTTCAAAAATCAACCATACACAATGAAGATATGTATACAAAATGTTGTTTGATTTGCTCCTTTTTCCTAAAAGATATAAGGAAGAAATGATTTTGCAAACTTTACCACTGCATTTTGCATTTTGCTTAGGAGGCAAGTGAGAGGCGTATAAGTCGTATTTTCCTGAATCATAATGATGTGAATGAAAATAATGCAGCTATATCTGGTGCAATTATAAATATAAGAAGACGTTATCAATTATGCATTGACAATAATGGTGGACACATCGAACATCTTTTATGAGTTATCATTTATTTATATTTAAATTTACTAAATAAATCTTTGTTATCTATTTCGTGCAAATATTTGGTTTTTTTCTTCCTCATTGTAAACCATTTTGATTATTTCATTAAAGAAATGTTACTTATCAAACATAATAGTAGACATTTTCATAGCTCACCTTAATAATGTTAACTTTTACAGTAACTAGTTTAACTAAGATATTCGACGTTCAATAACTCAAAAACGGTATATGGTAGAGGTAACATGTGGAAATCAGGAACAAAGGATCATTTCAAAAATTTTATAATATAAAAAAATATATTATTTTTTTGTATTCCCTGAAATCTGCACGCTACTGTAGATATGATAGCATTTTAACAAAATTCAGTCATAACCACACAACTTTTATTTAAAACTTTTTTTTCTATAGGCAATAATAACGATGATAAGGGGTGGGTAATTTATAATGAATAACCCTGTAATATCGGGATATTCGCGATGCATATAGATGTTTATTGCTTGATTGAAAGTGAAATACGGGACTGTGTAAATCTTTTATTGTACATCTTATTGTGAGTATTGAGTGTCGGGCAATGGAGGAACCACGAAAAAATCCAAGTCTATCAGTTACTGCCGGATGTTCAAAAAAAGTAACAGTTCAAGAAAACCTGACATGTAATGAGAAAAAAATAGTTTTAAATGTTTTTAAAGGATTAACCAGGGATCACCCAATGAATACCAAAGATGATCTGGCAGGTACATATTTTAGAGTACTTTCAAAATATTTAATGACATAAATATGATAAAAATCGCATTCAATTTTAAAAAACAAATTCATTTTCAGATCTATCTATACTATGTCCAACGTTACGTTACGCCCCTGATTACACCGCTTCACTCGGGTTTGGCCAATTAACTTTTTTCTACCTGTTCTCAAAAAGGGTGACAATATCGCCCAACGGTCTTAATATTCGACTGTTATACATTATTAACTACTTTAATTATATGGTCCACTGCAGCAATTTCCGGCAAGGTTTTTGTTTTTATATCACTTAAACAAAAGAGATGGGTCTACATATATTGCTTGAGACGCGTGTACAGATTTTATATTTTACATGTACCTCCCACCGTATTTAAATAAATGCTCTTTCACTTTGATAAATAGCCGAAAAATTTTTTGTTTTACTCTACAGAATTTACGAAAACACTATAATTTATTATTATTTTTTTTTAGATATCCAGAGTCTTATTTGTATTTAAAATATGAATGCTTCAATTTGATTGTACTCTGTAGTAAATAAATCAAAATTTTCCTATAGTTTTCAAGAATAAACATTATTTCAAGCGAAGAAAAATCTCTCGCTTTGAATAAACAATTCATTCAAATTTCTAAATAAATTCGTGTATTCAAAACAAGAATACTTTTTTTGTGTGTGCCATAAACAACTGTACCTCTTATAATTATTATGCTAGCCACGATTTAAATAAATAAAGGAAAAATAATATACCACATAAATTAGATAATAAAATAAAAAATGGAAATTACACTTTCAGGTATACTTAACCAAGCTAGTTTCTTGTAACAATTGTTGGTTTATATTTTTTATATATAGTAAATTATTATAATCTTAAATATTTTGCTTTAATTTTAGTTGTTTTTCTCCACCAATAACCATTTGTTTTCAAGGTTGGGATTTTGCAGAGTGTGTGAAAGTAGAAATTTATTTTTGGTTCCTTACAAAAAATATTTAAAAAACAAATATAGCAAAATATTTTTTCCATCCTGGAGCAAATTACAAATTTTATTTGTAATTTGTTTTGGACTAAGATGGGAGAGGGAATTGCCGATGCCCTTCATGTAGTTTGGACTCCACAATAAACTGTAGAGTCTCATCTACCTTTACCCAACATAAAATTGTAGGATTTTCTAAGGATTACTTCACTAACTTGAGAGGCGGTTATGGAAACATTTAAAATTATTTTAGCACTTTAAATTATATAAAAGAAACGAGATAAATAAATAAATGTCCCTGTTAAAATAAAATTTTATCTCACGAGATTACGAGATTTATTAAAACAATCTGCTTAATAAATGTATTTTAATTTAGATTAGATTCTAGGGGCACAGGAGAATTTACGTATTTCCCTTTGGAACATGTGTTATATCAACTGCGAATATGAGACAATTTAAATTAATGTATATTTACCTTACTTTATATGTTGATTTGTATTACCATTTATTAAAATTAATTACTCTTTTTCGAAAATACACTCTAAAACTAAAAGTTTGTTCTTTCCGTATTAGCAGAAAAGTAAAATATTTTCACAATTTTTATTACAATTTAAAATCATAAAAAAAATTACCCAAAGAAGTCGAGGGTGGTACAAATTCTTCTCATAGGAACAGAAAAAAAAGAAACAGGCATTTAAACACAGTTTAATTATATATGAAAATACATATATATATATATATATATGAAATACGGTGGTCGAGTGGTCATGACACTTGCCTCTTACCCTAGAGTCCCAGATTCGATACCCGCTGGAGGAGCGAGGATTTTTTTTAAACCAGAAATTACCTCTAGCATACTCGGATATTGAGTGTGTGTCCATTGTCTGTAAATGTATAGCCTTCTCCCACACAAGGTACCATGAGGTATCTTCATGGATACAGGATGTTGTATTATCTATGTTGTTTAATTTTAATTTTTTTTCATTTTTTAATATTTTGGATAATAATATATATTTATGCGATAAATTACCTCAATGTTAATGTTCTCAATAATCTATCATCCCAAAATATATTTAATTATTTACTATAACATGCTCATTTTTAAATTATATTAATTTTATTTTAACTCTACCACTGCTTCTTTTATTAGGAAATGTGACACTAACATGGCAAACTGTTTATGCTACGAGAGTACATTCAAAATTTTCAACAAAGTTAACGCAGAAAAATTTCAATAATACTAAATAATAATAGTACTAATAATATTCTTTACTAATTCCACAACAAATACAAGTAATTGTAGAGAGCGTCAAACATACAAATATATATATATATATATAATATACTGAAATAGGTATATTCTTATCAGAAAAAAGCAAAACTTATGTAGTACAAGTACACATACACAAATCAATATATATTTATCAGAACTGCTTCTTCAGATAAAATTTTTAACAAACCACTAAGTAAAAATAATACACTCATTATTATTCAAGAAACGTTTAAAAACAGATAGACTTTACATGTGTCTAAAAATTTCAAATATATCTGACAAAATCATACTCTCAAAGAGACCGTATCTACTGGTAATATCACGAAATTGGCAACTCTGCCTATATTTATAGATTAAATTTTCACAAATATATCTGAGAGGATTGAATGTCATACTTGATACACAGTGATAGCGATTTAATAACTTCAAATTCGAAATCTTCGGATGTTATGAAGTATTCAATAAAAACTAATTTT
Organism: Rhamnusium bicolor; assembly: GCA_029963845.1. Classification (NCBI taxonomy): domain Eukaryota; kingdom Metazoa; phylum Arthropoda; class Insecta; order Coleoptera; family Cerambycidae; genus Rhamnusium; species Rhamnusium bicolor. The sequence goes on from JANEYF010004544.1 coordinate 787,779, forward strand.
TTACAAAAAAAAGTAGCAGAACAGTAACATTCCTAAGGAAGCAACCGATAACGCAAAAAAATCATTCAAACTGAACAAATGATTCTAGAATGTTCTTGTCACTTTTGGATATTCGTTTTATGATTGGCTGCGTAACTATAAAAATCCATAAACAAAATATTTTACAATATCGATTCCAATGTTTCGAGCACATATTAAATCATCCTTAGGTGAACGATTAATTTTGTATAAAACTGAATCAGAATTTCAATTAGAGATGACAACTGTTTCGTCCCCACGGCCTTCCCTGTACACACAACGCTGTTACTCCCTTCTACGCCCTCCTTTCTACAACCTCCCACTTACAAGATCGGGAAAGTACAGAGAGATGCATGTAGAGCAGCAGGAGTGACTTACAGAGTATGCGTAATCTTAATTTAATGCTGTGCTCCACTTAAGCTATTAACACTTGCTGTTTTGTGGTGTATCATTTTTAACGTTCAACAACAACCATGCGCATCTCTTCTGGTTGTCTCCATCATATCATAACTTCAAATTCTAAAGTTATCAAACCTAACACATATGTACATCTAAGGGGCTCCGCGTTCAATATGTATTGTCAAGCCAATAAGCCCCATGCATAAAATATAATTTTGGCATTTTTGGAATCTTAATACAAAAAACAGTGTGTAAAGGATTTTTCTTACTTTTCTTTTACAAAAGTTATTCAACATTAATGCTCAAACAGTGCTGGCAGGGCAAGTCGATGCAGTGACGTCACAAGACCTCAGCTCTAGTGCAGAAAGCCAGTAAAGCATGTTGTTAAATGCAAACAAGTAGTGTTACTTGTGATTTGTGTTGTGAAATTTTAAGTGAAATAATTATAATGATCAATTCTTCCAAATTATCAACATACTACTGGTGCATCGTACGGATATGTCAAAACATTTCAATTAAAACGCCAGAAAAAACTTTTGTCTAAGTTCCATGAAACGCAAAACGTAGAAAACCAAAGTTAAAGATGATTAAACGAGATCCAAAGAACTTTCGAACACAAGCTGTGTTTTTGCATGTGTGGATATTTTTGATGTGTTTAATTAAAAAATTAATATTAAAAATAAATATGCAAAAGATAATATGTGTAAAGTTTATGGCACGGTAACAACAGGGCTTGTCGGTTTCGACCGATTTTTCCCATTTTTTTATATTATTTTGGGGCACTAACGAAGGTATTTTCCATTGTGGATTTTGTGCACCCTACCGGGTGCTACTGAAATCATCGGACACAGAGTTGTCAATTATCCCTTTTGCGGTGAGATTCATTTTTAACAAATGTTACTTAAATGGATTTCAATCGCAAACTCACTTTACTTGAAAACGATAAAGAGACGCCCAAAAATATGTTTCCTAAAAGTGCATACATACAGTGCCCAATAACAATTTTAGTTTTAAAATGCTCTATAAGATATCCTCAAAGCTTATTTCTAAGAATACTTATAAATGTATATAGTCTGAATGAACTCCATAAAACTGATTTAAAACCCTTATAAGGCTACAGGGGCCCACCTAGAGAAGGACCTATATGCCTCTTTTTAAAACTACTATTAAAACTTTCAAGTTTTAATAAATTTTTCAAATCTTTACTCGTGGTGTATCTGAAGAGTATAAAACGATATTTGGTATAGAATACGTACCATATTAAAACTTAAAAGACACTCACAAATGCTTTGAGCGGACGTTTTTTATTTAATAAAGGAAATATAAATGCAAATAAATTTAGGGCTACGATCACTTAATCCACGCATGATACTATACATGGGCCTCATGCATAGTTATAAAAAGAACATATGACGATAATTGAGATCGATCCAGCTTATAGATCTCTTTCCGCTAGAAATAATGGCGGCAGTTCGTATAAACCCTATTACTTTTGAACAATTCTACTTCAAACATGTTTTGTCTTAAAATGAATGCTAAATTACCAATTGACATTTTAATATGATGAATTGTTCTTGGAGAAGTATATTTTAAGCCTCATTGGTCTTATAATTGCTTCAAACTTGTAGGCTTATCTTAAAGCCCATTTTAAACCCTTTGAAGACATAACACAATCACTTTAAAATCAATAGGATTTACGGTGCCCGGATAACATATCCTAAAAATTCAGTTTTTCGCAACGCTACAAACGTCTGCTCTGCACGCCTCCCTCGTTTTTTATTCAGTGCTTTAGTTTTATTATAGTCGGGCCGGTGGTGTAAGAATTCAACTTTCTTCAGAGACAAAATCATAAATAATTTTATTTGTTTTAATTGTCAGCAGATCAGTTATGCATGGGTATGTGTATACCTACGTATAAGACGCTTATGTGCATAAGTGACTTATTTATAGCTACTTTTTTGATAGATTTTAGAGTAAGAATGGTGAACACTGAATATCAAACAGTAAATGAATTTTTGTGCATTTATTTTGAAATTCATTCAACAATTTATTTCGTATTTTCTATTATTCTTAAAATTAACATTACAAACTAGAATCATATGTAACGTTATTAAAAATATCTATTTTTAACTAAAAAAAGATTTTGAGCAAGTAAAACGTCACGTCTCTGATATAAAAAATCTATTTACAACGTAAACTGGAAAGACCTAAAATAATATATTCTTGCCGAAAAACATAAATAAAATCTTTATTTTACGTTTTCCATAACTTAGAGTATCCGAAGTAGTAAGACGTATGCTAAAACCTTAAATTTGTTTATTCGAAAATATTCATATTAAACAATCATGAATCAATCGAACGGAAAACATTTAACTCTAGACTATACTCGAGATGAAGGTCAGTTTATACTTATGACGGAGAACTATTTCATCCGTAAAAATGGAAACGGTGGACTCTTGTTTCCTGTCGAGCTGTACAACAGCGAACACCTGACCAGCGTAGAATTTCGAAAATTGTGTCATACTCCTGGAATGGATTGGAACCTTTGATGCGAAGATAACACTGGCGTAGTTTTCCACGAAACACCAAAACACTATACATGGCAATCGACGCGCGTTTCACTAACCAAGTTGGCATCATTTGCAGATGATTAAATCTGTTTGGTTACGGCTGACAATTGGACAAAATAACATTATTTATGGCTTTGACTCTTTAGGATGACAGTTGCAGTCTTACAGCGGCCCGACTATAGCGATATTTTAAAACATTATATTCTGGAAAAGAGGAAGCACACTCTGTTATGCTTAAGATTGATTTATTACAGATTTGTGTCTGCTTCATTAAAACTATAATAAGTAGCTGGATTTATTAAGGTTCGACCTGAAACTTGTTGAACTCAAAGCATTTTAGATTTATAACTGGGCATTAACCACTCCCCCAAGATAATTTTATAAAGCAATTATAAAAACCACAACACATCCTCAATTCTTTATAACACAAAATACTCCTAACTTGGACTTAACAGCTATAAAGTTTTATTAAAGGCTTGACTTGCATTGATAAGTCAGTCATAAGGCAGTAATGACTAAAAGATAATTCAGTTCTAATATAACTTCTGACAGACTTTTCTGAAACTTTCTCTAAGACAAAACTGTCTTTAAGTGCATTTGGCACATAATAAATCTGGCATAAATCACTACATTATGAGCTGGCCACACTGATAAAACCTAAATAAATCTAAAAGGTATTTAAATTGTTACTTTGGTGTGTATATAAAATTCTTACATAAAACAACAGTAATTTTTTTATATAAAAAAACCATTTAAGTAATTGTATAAATTTGGGGCTTTAATTGTATCTATAAAGAAAAATTTAGGAACCAAAACGGTATTACCGCTCACAAGTTATAAGCAAAAATATGGTGTGACGTCACCCCCAAATTTGGTTAGTGTAAAAATATAACTTCTTTATTTTTTGTCACACTCTTTCCGATAAAACTACTATATGATTCAAATGTATTTAGCCCTTATTTTAACCGCGACTATGTCAAAAACGAAGAAGTGGAAAAATACCACCAGAAAATTTTACGTAAAACTAATAAGTGATTTCCGAAAAATGACCACTTAAACTTTAATGTGACAATTGTGGAACTCGCATGCAAATCCCGCTAAATCCCCAAAGTCAAACTTGTGGCAAATCGCAAAAAACATATTGCAATAAATCAAATATGATTAACGTTTTACTGCTTTTTCCCTTGTATTCTGCTGATCGACTATTTGACAAATTTTCACTGAAAATTTTTAAAAAAATTTTTTTTTTGGATTTAACGGGTTTTGGTTCAAATATGAAATAATTAGCGCATTTTGTATAAAAAAACTACTTCCTCAATCCTTTATTGTTCTTATAGAAGGGCATAACAACAGTAATAAAAAAATATTAATCCATATAAGCGATGTATCAGCGTATTCTAAAACAAACTCGATTTCTGAACTTGTCATTTTTTTTGGTTTTTTTTTTTTTTTTTTTTTGATTGATTTTTTACCTACGTAGTAAATCATTGTACCAGACCAAGTCCTCGTCATTCTTCCAATCTTCTCCAAATTGCTTAGTCAATAGATTTTCCAAAGATTTTTTCTTTTTCTCGAGTATGCACCTTTCATAGCCAAATACCCTTTCTTTCAAATCTGATTGGAGTATCCCTCTGGACCTTGGTGTTGATAGTGTCGTATATTGTTTCGTATTAGTCCTGAACCTAAAGTGCTGAAAGCCACACACAGAAACGTTTCCTGTAGCTTTTTTCAAGCTGATCACCATTGATCTTCTTGAGTCTTTCTTCCATAACTATGATGTTGTAGATTCTCCAGCCATTTCCTTCGTCACTGTCAAGTAACCTAACAACTCCATGCCTTTTGCAGATTGCGCTATAGTCGTCTTTTGATGTGAGAATTGTATGCTTTTTAAGATCTTGTTCTACGCCACCGAACACTTGGTCGACCGATAAATACGAGTGATCGCTGACCGGGTACATTAATATAATTTCTGATATACCTGGTAGAGATTTGAATTTTAACCAAAAATACAAAGTGTGGATGATGTGCGAGTTCCTATTTTGTCCTCCGCAACCATCGCAGAATAATCTCAGTGTGTAAATGTCCGTGAGTGTAAGGCTGTTCAAGTGATAAAAGAAAGCAGAACCGATTTCTTCAGCACCTAATCGGCTTGGTCTTCAGTCCATATATAAAATGTAGAACTTTTAGCTTTTATGTCAACACAACAAAAGTTATACAAGCTAACTTGGTGCGAATAGAATGCATCATTGATGGGGGTTCTTGGCATAGGCTGTACTTATTGCGGGTCAAAGCAGAAAGTATATAAGTTTTCAGGTGTATTCCTCATTGAATCGTAAAATGCATTGGCACTTTTTTATGCATTGTTAACTCCATAGCAATTTTCTTCCTTGTATCCTCATTCCGTTCCTTTTTTTGGAGATGTTTCAGTCTCATGCACTGAGCACCAACAGTCTGTAGCAAGACTGCTAAACCCAATATTACACTCATTGACAAAAATGTTTCTGAACATATTGAATTTTGTAGTCTTGACTTCTGGTGCACATTGTTCTATATAGAGTTAAATAGCTTTCTCATGGTTAGGCTACAATCAAGATAAACTCGTTCAACGCAGAAAGCACATAGTTTAGAGAGCCGTACTCAGCTTCATCTATGTGACATTTAAAAAAACTGTGTTTAATACAACGAGTAATATGGATTTATCGGGCTTTGGTACCAATATTGGATTTAGCGCTGTATGCTCCAAAGTTCTATATTCGACAGCTATTAAAGAAGGGATTCAACGGGTTTTGCTTTTTAAGGAAAGTGTGGTCCTGTAGAGATCATTGAGAAGTATAGGAATCTGTAAAAAAGTAAAAAAATTCTGAAACTGGATTTAGCGGGATTTGCGCGCGAGCTCCACAATTGTATTGCTAAAAATTGGTATTTTTTTTGTATAACTTAAAGAATCTTTCTTAACGTTTTAACCTAAGTTATTAAAATTTCTGTGATTGGTTTACAATAGACAATTAATGAACACATAATTTTTAAAATTTTTCCCGTTCTGTGTTTTTGAAATATTCGAAGGTAGAATGAAGGCTCAATACATTTGAATCGTATAGTAGGCAGTTTATATATTAACATTTTAAAATGCAATAAAATTCACTTTATCATGATGTATAAATTTTCGGTTTTCTATGTGAAATGCTTCAGTAGGTGTTTACAATATAATATTATGTCTGCGTAAATATCGCAGACCAGATAATTTTAGGAAACAAGCATCCATACTTAATTAATGCATGAACTAGGTAAGTACCGTACCGTTCACCACCCGGAGATATCGTGGCTGGTAACGTCGCTCCTATAGGACAGCGTTCTCAGACACAACGATATTCCCGGAAGTTCAATTGGTAATTTAAACATTTTCCAGGTAGAAATTATTAAAATAGATTTGATAATTGCTAATGTTTAAGACTATATTGGAATACCTATATGAATTAATTTTAAAAATCCGGCAAGTGCAAGGGACCTATTCAAACTGATGTTCTCTTTAAACGTTCAACCGATTGTAAGTACTTTACCCTTCAATCCATATGCAATTCAACAATTTCTTCCCTCTTGTTCTCACCCCTGGGTACGGAAAGAGGCAGAACCGCCAATCCATTAGTTAGTTATTTTATAATGTGTCAATATTTTCTTTCATACATTGACTTTGCATATTATATAAATAAAGGAATTATTGTAAATGAAAGTTGGCAAGTGCTTCTTGTTTCATTGTCACCTAGTGTAATGGTATCCAGTATAATATATGCATATATTTATTAAACAGGTAAATCCAGCGAAAAAAATAAATTAATCTACTACAACTATGAACTTTTCGTTTAATTAATATGATGAAACTGATCAGTGTCAAATACATCATCGTTTTTAACACGCTTCTATTAGCTTCACTTGTATGTTTGTTTGCTTGTTTGTTTGTTTGTAACCGACTCTTTGGACTCGATTTTGACCCACTTTAAACGGACAGATTTAATTGAAACTTTGTACACTTACGAAGAACCGGTAACAATACAATAATTTGATAAGTTTATATCATTATTCTGATCAGGATCGCCAGTCCTTTCCTTACGTATCCTCTGCGTGAGAGCAAGAGTCTTAATATTGTAAGTATATTCCCTGATTGTCAGGTCGGTCGTTGGCAGAGCGGGCAAGTCTTAGTCGACGGGAAACGACGGACTCCTTGGGCGTGAGTTCAAATCCCATGGCTGAAATAAAAAATATTTTTTTTTCAGAAATATCTGTTGGATCGTAATATGTTATAATATCAGCATCAATATGCAATATAAATATAGTTTAAAAAAACTACAAAACACGCTTTCATACCACATCAAACTAAAAGTGAAAAATAAATATAGTTTAAAAAAAAACTAAAAAACACGCTTTTAAAGCACATCAAACTAAAAAATGGAAAGTAATTATTAACATAAACTGAAAACAATAATGAACGAAAAATACTAGTATTATTGTGAAAAAAGCGTGGGGCGCTTTGTGCCATATTGTTCGTATATCGAGCAACCCACGCTTTTTCACAATAATACTAGTATTTTTCGTTCATTATTGTTTTCAGTTTATATTAATAATTATTTTCCACTTTTTAATTTGATGTGCTTTAAAAGCGTGTTTTTTAGTTTTTTTTAAACTATATTCATTTTTATAATTAATATAGCTGACTAATTAAATAAGATTCGGATCAGATTGTTGAACTAGCATATTTGTATGATATTTAAAACGTGATTTATTTTTACCTTTCCTTGTTGCAATTAAGAATTTCAGTACCTCTCCTCCAAAACCAATTAAAATTTACTAAAATTTGGTGTATCCTATAATTAAATTGCAGTTTAAAACTTTTAGCGTCTTAGCTGACACGGATATTTTGTCAATGGGGACGAACAAGTATTTGTAATTTGAAACACAGGAAAGTTTTAAGTAAACAGAATCCTGCCATGCAAATTTCAGACTTTGTCCTGTAAAGTCTCTGCAAATGAAACAAGATACTCTACTCCTTCTTTAGGTGGAAGTTGATTATTAAAGGTTATTCAGAAACTGCAGCAAGAGATTTTCCAGAACTTGATATTTTTATTACTTTCCTGCCTTCCTGGTATACATGGAACTTATCTTTTAGATATATCTAAAGCATAAATGTAGGAAGTTGATTCCTTCCGAGGAACATTTAGCTCATTTCCCTTCCACGGGGTTACATTTTTATAATATAATATATAATTATAACAGGAGTGAAAATAAAATTAATGTTTCCCCAAAGGAAATATTTTTGTCCTTATATAACTAGATAGTGTTTGCTACATTCTCAACACCTTTGATGATACTACCCTAAATGTAAAATATTAAAGAAAACATTATAGGGCTTAAACAACACTACAATGTAAATGATATTCGTACATACACAGGATGTTCCAAAATTAAAGAGCCAAACTCTTACAGTAAGTAGATGGATTCGATATTATAAAATGAAAACTTATAGATATTTGGTTAATAATGCATACTAAAGGAGTTACACCCTTTCAAAGATGGAGGAAAACAATATTGTTCGTGCTGTAACTCAGAAACCATAACAGATACGCATATGAAAATTTAGATATTACTTTTCCTTTAGGACGGTATCCTATATTTAATTATCAAGTAAGTGGTTAGGGGCGGTGCACATGGTACTTAGGTTGGGTATATAAATATTTTTGAATTCGTTAGCTCTATTGAAAATTTCACTTTAAAATATGATTTTCCAATCACTATTACAGAAAAATTTTATACACTCCATATTTAGATAGGATTTGCCATTTTCGCAAAAATCAACTTCAAATGTCTGATTGAGTTGCAGGTTTTCTCTACATCATATAATGAATGTTACTAAATAATGTACGAGCTTCCATAATTTAAATTACTATTTGTCAAAGTAAACATAGTAGAAAAATCAACTTAATGTTTAAACACTTTAAAGACTGGAGGCCAATTTTACATTTAACGAACTTGCAGACATGCTTTTAATATTGGTCAAATGTTTAAGCCTACTATACTTAATAATATTAATGATAATATAATAATAATAATAATAATAGTAATAATAATTATGGGGTGCAAGGTCCGGACAGACAGAGGTAACTCTGATTGACTAATGTCGGCCGGGGTACCAAGGCTAACCACCTGGTACTC